>JARKHS020010635.1:0-148929 GCA_030143305.2 Amblyomma americanum
TTGCAGAAAGCTGCTCAGGAATTTGTTATAACCGATTCTAGGTGCCTTGGCTGTTACCACGTGGCGCATGGGTTTGAACATTGACTAGCGCGTCGGCATCATCCGTGAAGTAAGGAAGAAAAAGAACAGTCCAGTGGCTGCAGTGCAAAACGTGCTTTTCCTTTTTGTTAACTGCGTTCAGGTGAATAGCCACCCGATTCTTGGCCGATCCACCAGTGTGGGTATGTGCCATCTTTTGATAGGCTAACAACAACAACAACAACAACGTAGTAGGCCGCTAGACTTAGCGGCATTGGCTAGCAGCTGTCCTGAATTCTTTGTAGTGTGTCACGTGGTGGTGTCAGTCTAGCATTCCGTCACATGACCTTTTTCCAGCGCACGCTGCGGTGCTAACGCTGGTGGCTGAGGTCATTCCGGATGAGATTACGTGACAAGCAAATCAAGCTGAGAAAATACATGATAAATCGCGTTTTATATAAGGCTTCAGATGCTTTAAACCGCAGGGGAATTTCGCACGTAGGAGTATGTGAAAAATCACCGAAAGCACAGCGCCACTGAAATTCGGTTACAGGTTTGAATAAAACTCCTTATTAATCACTTAGGTGTAAAGAAAAAGTAATAAAAAGCTTGTGCAAGCAGTGCAACTGAAGAATGCGGCGGGTAAAGTTCAAGTAAAATTACAGCTATTAAAGAAATTTGAAAAATTGGGTATAGAAACTTTTCGTACTGCACAACGCAATACCGTGCGGCTTCGAGCGTATCGGAAACACCGAACAATACCTACATCGTAATAATCGATTACAAAAGCGGTGCTAAAGAGATTAGAAATAAGGACTGATTATCAGCTGAAGGACCAATGCTTAACTTTTATCCATTAAGGAAATTGCTGATGCACTGAAAATAGCCTCAAGCTTTATAACATCCACATAAGCCTGGTCTGGATCATTCTGAACTGGAAGCTCCACTTTAAAATGGTCTTAGCTGGAAATAGCCACTTGTCTAAGTCTTTTCAGGCAAGTATTTGACAAAACTGAAAAAATGAAAACCGCATCACTGTTCCGGTGTTCGAAGACTACCAATTCAGTTTTGCTGTCCATGGTGATCGCCGAAACCTTCTACTTTCTAATGAATAACGAGAAGAAAATCAAGCGGTACCTTGGCAAAAGCGGATATTTTTAATGCCATAGCGCAAATTCGGATGCCCGTCTGCAGCATTGGCAGCTTAAAAACGAAATTTCCTGTTTTAAGAACTAAACTGGCATTGGTTGATGACGTTTTGCGCTCACAACCAAATGACCTCGTGCGAGTGATTTAACCACGCCCTCACGAACCTATCTAATTCCGCACGAACCTATCTGACAATAATACCGCGGTGCAGGTATTCACATGTATCCGCTTCTTCTCTCAGAGAGGACAGCGGAGCTCGCAGTGGGTGCGATCAAGTCTGACCCCATCCCCCTAGGGGGCAGAGGAACACCTCAAGGCTCAGTCCTCTCGCCTTTTCTGTTCAATCTGTCCCTCATCCATCTTCCCTCAAAACTCGCAGCCATACACGGCTTGCATCATACTTTCCATGCGGAAGACATCGCTCTGTGGGTAACCACAAGAGTGACGGCCAAGTGGAGAGTACGCTGCCGCAAGCGGTAGACACGGTCGAAAATACGCCAAGCGCGGGCCTCTCGTGCTCGCATCAAAATCTCAACTTTGTACTCAGAAACAAGCCCAGAGGCATACATCTCAAAAACTACGTTCCTCCGCCTCCCTTAAACATATGCGTAGGGGGTTTGCACGTGAAGGAGGTACCCCCCCATACACATACTAGGGCTATACATGCAAACCAACCGCAAAAACACTCAAACTATTGACAAACTTAACTCTACTGTCAGTATGGCGACGAGGCTCATCAGACAAATAGCCAACCGCAGACGGGGCCTCAAGTAAAAGCATCTTTGTCGTCTGGTTCTGGGCTTCCTTCTAAACAGAGTCGTATACTCTGCCTCCTACCTCCGCCTCTATGGAGCGGAGAAGAATAAAATCGATAGCATCATCAGACAAGCGTACAAGACTGCCCTCGGTCTACCGCGTCACACGTCAACAGAGAGGCTCTTAGGGCTCGGCATAAACAGTACGCTAGATGAACTCTGCGAAGCACACCTCACGACACAAGCGAAGAGACTCACTCGTACCAGTGCGGGCAGAGCCATTTTCTCCCGACTAGGAATGGGCAACGCACCACCGAGAGGAGAGGTGAAAACTCGGGGCTACCGAAACATATTCGGAAGAACCGACTCATAAAACCACTTCCCAAGAACATGCATCCCGTGCACCACGAGGGCCGTCGTCAAGCCAGGGCACGCGCTCTGCACGAAAAGTACGGACAGCACTCGGGAGTGGTGTACGTGGATGCAGCGGGGTACCCACACAACAAGGCCTACGCATTGGTGGTGGTGGATGGGCCCGACGGACTGCTCGCAGCCGCGACTGTCAAAACAAGCTCCTCCGAGATCGCGGAGGAGGCGGCAATAGCTTTAGCTATAGCTTATACCACCGCTGATATTTTCAGCGACTCAAAATTCGCCGTTCGCAATTTCGCTGTGGGAGGGGGGGGGGGGGGAGGGGAATAGCACCCATCACCCTTAGTATTCTTCAAAAATGCAGCCCAACCCACCAAACAGGTCGAACTGATTTGGGTGCCGTCCCACTCGGACAATCCGGGGAAGGAGGCAGCTCAGAATAAAGCCCGAAGTTTCGTCAACCGGGCAGGGAGCTCGCCTCTTCACCTGAAGTTTACGAGAGGTAGGCATGACCTCTTTTCCTGACAATACCCACCATCACACCTTGGGCAGGCGAGTTTATCCCCCTCCAGCTAAAACGCTGCCCAAAGCACAAGAGCAAACGTGGAGACGGGTTCAAACGCGCTCCTTCACGAACCCCACGCGACATTCACACATGTACCCCTCGAAATACGAACCCCAATGTTTCCGCTGTGGCCAACGCGCCACTTACGACCACATCTTATGGGATCGTAAGGAAGATCCGCCTCCGGCGGAGCTAGTACAAATCTCTTCTCTTCGAGCGGTGGGAGGCTGTGCTGGCCAGCTCGAACCCGAAGACGCAAGTCCGGGCCGTCGGGTGGGCCAAACAGGTCGCCAACAGTCATGGACTAACGGCCACCTAACACAGCCCTCTCGATTATCGAGCTCTTCTTGACGACATAAAATGTTTTTTATCCAATCCATTCCAACCACGCCACGACGATTAGAAAGTACAACAGTGATGACGTCACCACACTCTTCCTCCTTAGTATTCAAGGTCATGACGGCATTCCTGCGCCATTCCGTAGTTCCTTGCACTAAAGAAAAGCCGTTCATCTGAAAGTAACAAGGCCATGGCCGGGCTCAAACCCTTGCCCTTTGGGTTCAGAACCGTCCGCACTACCCCTCGACAAGGAAGAAGCTTTGGATGAGGGGTATTAAAAAGGCCTTCTGTGAGCACTTCACATCGCAGAGTACGCTGCAGTGTGGGCAGCAACTGGTCAACTAAGATCACAAAATGGCGTCACGAATTAACAAGGCCTATGCATACGAGCAACCCAAATCCACTGAACGTGCCGTTGCGGCGCAGGAATGCGGCGGCCGCCGGAACTACGAGCTCGACGAAGTACGCGCCAGGGTTAATAGATTGCACGCGAGGTCTCCGCGCGGGCGCAGTCCAGCGTCTGTGTGCAGCCACAGGTCTTACGTACCAGACGCAAATCACACAACGTGAGCGACAGAAAACGCCAGACGAAGACATTGTTAAAACAAAACAATATGACAGGTGCCAGCTAATAAACTGGCTGGCGGCTTGTGTTGAGATCAAGAAGTGGGCGTTTGAACATATTATTTCACAATTTGTTTTTCATGGACAAGCTGTTATATGCAGCTCCTACTGGTGTGGGCTGGGCAAGATTATTTTTCTTTCTTTTCTCTCTGCCCACACTACTATATATATCTTTAAAACTGCCCGTTGTTTCGCAAGACGGTGCGGGCAGGGAAGTTTGTTTTTCTTTAGCCCAATCAAACCTATCTCGTTGAAGCTAATGTGCAAGCAACTGTCAACATATTTGTAACAAACCCGGTTTCTTGTACCATGTTCTGATACATAGGACCACCGGGACAAGGGGAACCAACGATTTGAGTCCCTCTAGGGCACCGGCAACATAGCTGAAAATTTCAAAAATTATCGCCTGCGTCGCCTGCCTTTAAGAACCATGGGCGAGGTGAACGTCTGCGCGTGCCCGCGGGCAATGAAAGGTTTTGGCGAAGAATGCACTTATTTGAGAGCAAAAACAGTACGTGTATTCCGCATATCAACACACTGCATAATACGAAGCAGCTAGACAACCAAGCACGAGAAAAGATGCGACACAGGGCGCATCACTACTGCATCATAAAACGACCCGCCTAAACAACGACGCTCTAGAAAGGGGGCCATGAAGAGCACCTCATTAGGAGTGGTTGCCACTGTGGTTGAAATGCAGACTGGGCATACAATTTCTTTAGATGAACAATGGTTCTGCTGAAGTGGTCTTTGTGGAAACAGCTGATTCACAATTTCGATCCATCATGCGCGTTTTCCAGACGCTATGTAGGCCAGTCAGAAAGAACATGTCAAAAGGATCACCAACAAACGGCAGTGCAGTGAGATACCGCACTGAATGTGGTGTCAAATTAAGTCTTTTGTTTTTAATGCGCGTTGCAAGAAATGCCAAAAGCGTATTGCACCTTTGCACTCGATCAAACAATGCTCAATCATTTCTGGAGCATCACAAAGACGGCAATTTATTATAAACACAAAATTGCCTTTTTTTTTTCTCACTCTGTTTTAACGGGCAATGTCTTGCTATGAATGTTATAGAAAAATGTCACGGTGCACGACAAGAGGGGCATTTTACGTACTCTTTTGACGTACAGGTTCAATCCATGTACAGTATGGTTCACTATTAAAGGTAACATGCTGTCGCGTGAAGTTGACTTTCCGCGAGGCGCTGTTGCGTAAAGCCGGAAAGAATGCCGATCTGATTATGGTACAGTACGCGTACAGTACACGTTGAGTGGCATAAGAACCAAGGCACTAACACGTGGATAATCTAGTCCAGAGGAAATGTTGCTTATTTCGCAGGAAACGCGACCACAGAATGAAAAAAGCCAATTCAGCAGCGAGGAGAGGTAATCGATGCGTTGTGGGTGTGAAAAATGATATCCATGCATGGAGACAGATTGCCGAGACAAACTCTGGACCATAATTAGCTCGGCATTCTTTCCGGCTTTCCGCAACAGCTCCACTCGGAAAGTCAACTTCACGCGACCGTATGTTTTCTTTAACAGTGTACCATACTGTACAACCGTTTCCTCGGCACTGAAAACAAGAAATCAGGAGAGAAACAATACCGCAACACCATGCAATACTTCAGCACCATGCGCGCAACATGTAGAATAGATTTTGTTGGCCGTCTCCTCAAACCACATGTCTGGTGAGGTCCAATCACAGTAAACATTGAAAGCTGTAGCCGATTTGAGAGTGCTTTAACGAAAATCTTGTAACCAACATTAGAGAGCATTATCGGTCTGTAGCCTAGTATATATCGTAGTTTTTTTATACTCAGTTTTTGGTGTTAAGCCAACATGGCTTTTTTAAATGACGGCGGCAAAACTCCCGCATCAATACTGGTCTCAAAAATTTGGAGGAGGAAGAGGGATAAAACAGATTTAAATGTCTTGTATAATTCCCCCGATCCAGAGGGGGTGGGGGCTGCAATGTACCTCGTCGTCTTCATCAATTTTCATTTGCGGCACGAGCAGATTCGATTTACTTATTCGAACAGATCAGCACAGCAAGACCTGTTCGGGAACCCGTAGTGCTGAGGACTCATTTAGACTACTGCTGGGGCATCCAGGGACCGGATCTCACCTCTGCCACCAGTTGTTACGGGCCGTGGAGCATGGCCGGTTGTTTTGATGCAAGGTAGCGTTGTTTGGCCGGAGAAGGGACTAGGAAGGATGGAAGCTTGATATTTGGGATAATGAAAACACAAACACGTTTACTGGCACTTAGGGAAACTTATTTACATAGCTTACAAAAGAAAGAACAAACAGACAAGAATTAAGAGTTCATAGCGTCGAGCGACGGGATGAGCCCTCCCGCTCAGCGCCACTGGATGAGCCTTCTCGCTAGGGCGCCGAGCGATCGTTCGTACCAAGGACGCTCGTTAAATACACTGAGGCTCCTCCATCTCACCACACGATGCACAGATCGGGAGAGTCGCGGCACATAGCCCGCAGAGCCCCGTGGGATTGAGCGAGGATGATTCGGAGGTCCGCTGCTACTTCGTCCGAAGCTGTCAATCACGGCCCGCTTTCCCCTTCGACTGTACACCGTCGGTCGCGTCTTGCGAGGAACTGCGGACAAAGGGGAGGTCACCTTCCTCTCTTCGTGTGCGTGGGAAAGATTCCAGCGGCTGCTTCCCCGGGAGGCATCTCTTTTTCGCAGGAGTCCTCGTGGGCCAACGATGCGTCGAAATTGCCACCTCCACGTGGTCATCCCGGTCGATGAATCCTCGCTATAATCGCTGCCGGTCGATGAATCTTCGCTTTAATCGCCGGCGTGGATCCCGTTCATAACACTATCTATAGCTTTTTAACGTACCCTGCATCGCACAACTCACGGACGTCTTTCTACTTCTCTGGTGGAGCAGCACTCTGATGTTCTCTAGCGTTTGATTAACCAGTAAAACACCTCTGTTAAATGCGAAAGAACGGTGCAAGTGGCTTTGCGACTGTCGAGACGAATATTGTGGTAGATGGTGAGTATGCTGCCCAAAGTATGACATCAGTTGAGCAGATCTAGAGCTGAGTAAAAGGATTAAAACTTTTATGCCTCTCTTTGTTTTCAACCCCCGTTTAAAGAAAGAGCTTTTACTCAATCACTTTACAGTTCCTTCCAGCCGGTATCGCTATTGAAGTTTTCAGTGAAAAAACTTGATGAGCCATTCTTCAAAACAGTGGCCAGAATTATATACTGCACTACGAATTATATACTGCACTGGTATGTCTTCTAGAAGAACCCAGTCTAAGAGGTGTCGTATAAAATGAAACATAATTGCATCGCATAATGAAACATAAAGGCCACTGTTCTTCAAGGGCTCACCCCACTTACTTACTTTTTCCGGAACCCTGTGCTGGTACCAGCCCTGAAATAGAACAAAAGAGACGCAGCGGTAAGTACCGAGGGAATTTATTCTGGGAAACTTCCAATGTTTTGTGCAGAGCAAGCAGACTACTCTTGAACCGTTAGAGAGCACTTTACGCATTTTCCTCGATAAGTCTTTTGAGGCCGGCTGGCTTTCCAAAATTGCATATCTTCGCTTTAAAATACGTTTCGTGTCTCTACTTTTTTGTTATTGAATTTTAATCTTTGTTGGTTAAGTTCTGGAAGATAAGAATAAAACAGACAGGGTGAGTAGTTTTGAGAGCTATAATCCTTGTGAAAAAGAGAAATAAGCACTGCTGGAGGGAAGAAAAAAACAGAGGCTCGAATTGGTGACGACACACTCTACATCTTTTCATAAGGGCCGGAACAGTTTAAGCGCTCAAGTTATCGTCGAGGTCTCGAGAAAAGAAGCCATCGTTGCATGAACTAGATTGTTCGGAATGGAAGCGGTAAGTTTCGCTTGAAAAAAATCATGCGTTTTTCTCGTTACACGTAGGTACGAACAAAAGAATGTGATAACAGTTCTCCATGCGCTTGTGTCTTAGTGCCAGTGCATCAGTTATTTTATCGAACCCATGCCATCAAACGTCCTCTTCTTGATTCGTCCTCCAGCATATATTCACTGTTATAATCTCACTGACTTCGAGCAACCACAGTGCATTTTACGACTCACTAGTTTTTCTTTTTCTGCGCAAAAATTACAAGTAGAATATAATCACATTTTCAGTTCAAACTTTTATGCACGTGATCGAACACAATTGCAGAAGTCGAAAGAGTAGTACGGACGGTCGAAATACAAACAAATTCTCTGAACCATCCCAAGAGGGGTAACGGCACTGATGTGTGGTTTAAAATACGTAATATTTGAGCGTTCTTTAAGATGGAAAGATATAACATGTGATGACAATCGTTAATGTTTATGGTTCAAGGGAATCTGCGTCCAAAGAGTGCCATGGCAGCAGGTATTTTCGTTTTGCTTAAGGTGGGGTCAAACACTCATTTCCCAAGCATTTCACCCTGAACAAGCTGTGCACCATGCCAGAGGGGGAAGCTTGTGCCCATTTTATCACCTGTGGGTATACCCGGCTGCACATGAGATCTAAACCCGCACCTCCCGCATGCGAGGCAGATGCTCAACCACTAGGCCACCACTGTGGTCATATAACAACATCCCACAGGGCCAATGACGTCCGACGGATGTCCCACGGTTATCCCGTTTTGTATCTTCGGATGTCCGTCCAAAGTCGCATTTTTTGCCCTAAGTAAACACCCGGACCTCCGTCGGACCATCTGATGCAAGACCACGGAGCATGTGTAGTCCCTCCGACGGATGTCATAACGCGGTCATACGCACATTTCCCGAACCATCGCAAGGTAGCATGCATATCCGGATTATTCAAGGAGTTGCTGCATGCTTTTCGCCGCAGGACCTCGGCAGGCAACTGTTTTCATTAAGAACTAAAATAACTAGGAATAGGTGGAACGAAAAATAATTTATTGCGCGAGAAGGGTGCCTCCGAAGCGACAAACACGACACACAATATACGTATACGGCAAATTACAAAATCACAGCAAGCACAGTCATGGTTACATGTCCACGTATACAAAGGTAAGAAACGCATATGTATGGAACTCTCGAGCGGTGGCATGCAGAGCAAATGAATGAAAATTTTACGCATCATAAGGATGAAGTGCTTGTGCCTACACGAGGTTGCATTCCTTTCAGGCTGTACTTGAGCGCGAATATTTCGGAAATTTAGTACCTATTCTAAAAATACTCTTTTTTTTCGCCGTAGAGCACTGCTCGTGCATTCCAGAGAAATTTGCTCACCTTTAACTGCGTTTCGTGCATTCCAGTTGAGTTATGCGCAGTACAAGCTAGATGCACGGTTGTACGACGACGATGTGACGCAGGGAAACTTTTTTTAACTTCAAAGTTTTCTGTCAACTACCAACATTGTTTTACAACACCAGGGTACATTTTCACACATTTGTCTCCCTTCAGTAACCAATCTCACAAGAAATGTTCCACTGCCAAATTTCAGAGTACAAAGGAGCCTAATAGCAAAGAGCTAATTTCTTTACCTGTCTGTTCTTTCCTGAAAACAGATGTAACCTACGCATGCAAGAGATACCTATTCGTTGATCTCAAAAGCCAAACCGCCCGAGAAGAGCGCTTGACGACGCAAAAAAATTGGCAAATCAAGCTCGCAAGCACGCAGCCACAAAGAACGCCCTCCATATTTGTTTACTTTAGTGCGGCTCGCGACCGGCTTTTTAAAGTTTTGGCTCTTAAGCCGGCCTTTTCTTTTGCATCAGGAAAAGAAATAAAATGTATAAGTAGGTTTCAAAATGTTTAAATTTGCAGTTTAACGTTCTAAATCTCTAGAAGCCATTTTTTTCGGTTAAAAGCAATACTGAATTCAAGATTCGAGTCAGTTTAAGTCTAGGAAGAATCTGAAAAATATACACAAACATAGTGGACCAAAATTAAAGTGCTAGAATACTGGAGCACTATACCAAAATCAATCGTTCGCGTTCTGAAAGCCAGCTTTTTGTTCATTGCTCAAATTATCCTTTCAGAACGCATTAGGGATCGAAGTGAGGCGCACGTGTCCACATGCGTGCATCCGGCTTGCGGTTTGGGCGGAAGCTGTGTCTGCGTAGTCCGTCGCACGCTACAGTAAGTCCAGATCAAGCTGCCAAACAATGGCCAAGCACTGCATCCTCGGCTGGAGTGGGACAGAAACGACGTGTTAGTGGAGGGGCCTGTGATATTCATAATGCAGCACTGCGCCCACTCGTATTCTGAGTGCAACCTCCTCACTGCGAGTTGGACAGCCGGAAACGTAACAACCACGTGATAGATATCAGATTCAATGCACACGCGGAGCTCCGTAAACATTCTTTTGTAGAAGGACTCAGGATCTGAAACGTTGCGCGCTTACGCGAAAAGAAGGGTTCTGCTTAACACACAGTGCCACTTCGGACGTGCCGAATACGCAGATAGCGCGGCGTCTGTGTTCAGGCAGCTGTGCTAAAGAATGCACTGCAGACACAATGCCATGTGCTGCCCTTACAGCCTGCAATAAGGATAGGTTTTTCGAGCTAATGCGAGCTCCTAATAAGAGTCCTCAGTGGGCAGCTCTCAAGCCCCCCTCGCCTCTTAGAACAACCAGACAAAAATATACAGGTTTACAGGCGTATCGGAAAGTGATTTTAGTGTTCTTCCCGCTTTCATAATCTGTCCTAAGTAGGACGCCCCTCGTAAGCCCACAGGACATCCGGACTCGGATATCCAGATGTGACATCCGGACTCGGAGTCCGCCTTTGGATCTGCTTCCTTCCTTCGGATGTCGAGATTCGGATTCTGATGTACGGACCTTAATCGCGCGTCGGTCCGCCATTGTTGGCCGTCTGGGATGTAGCCATATCTTTCCATACTCATGCAGCAAATTGTTTTCAGTGCATCGTCAACTTTTTGCAAGAAAAATTATAGGCGTGTTATTTAAGCCATTGCTGGGAATACCCGTGCACTGAAAAGGCTAATTAGAAAACATTAATTTTACAGCTATAAAATATTTATTTATAGACTGCCTTCGAACCGTGTCAAAGGCTGTTAATAATGGAGGTGTATTTTTCATTCAGGAATACTACTGGTGACATTGATGTCCAAGTCAGAAATATTTCACTTTTGTAGGAAACGCCGCTGGCGGTAAAAATGACCGCGGCAATGTGTTTATCGCAAATTACATTGGTGAAGGGGTGCAGAGTGACAGAGTCGGTTCGAGGGAAGAAGCAGGACTGCTTTATTTTCAGACAGCGAACTCGTTCAACGGGAGTTGGTTATATGCGCCCTTAAGGTCCCGAGTGGTGAAAAGACGTCCCCCACAAAGCGACGCAGGAAAATTCCTCAATGTTTGGCAGTGGGTACTATTCAGTTATGCAGGCATCATTTATGGCATTCTTGGAAATCGCAGCAGAAGCGGATGGACCTGTCATCCTTAAAAGCTGGCGCGATTAGCGCTGCCCGTTCTGAGTATGCAGTTGGCTCTAATACACCTTTATTCCCTAAACAGTCCAACTTTGCTTCCGATTTATCATGAAGGGTTTAAGGTATGGGCCGTGCTTTGTGGAAATTCGGTTGCGCGCCTTCTGTTCTCGCAGGTCGAATTTCACAGTGTGGGTACTGAGCTTGTTGTGCGATTCAAGTGCGCGACCATTGCTGCAGTTTTTTTCTATAGATATAACCTCACCCCCACCCCCATCCCGTGAGGTGTCCGCGAGCGGAAGGCGGAACGGCCGCATTCCTTGCCCTCCATTTTAAGGAAGGCTCTTTCAAAAACTGCTGTAAATCACCCTGCCTTCTTTTCTTCCCACTTCGACCCCGCGTCCGCATCAGGTCACTCCGAGTGACATGACTCAGCGCCCTTTGTAGCGCATCGAGAAATCGGCTTGAGCCACCGACTTAATCGCTAACAGGTTTCAGCGAGGTAGGTGATGTTGATATCCATCGATTGCACGTTTTGGCAAGCGAACACGACCGGAAGAAACAACCGCTTTCGGTTGTCTCTTTGGTGCCTAGTTAGACGACATTCACCTTCGTGTTTTGTCCCACGTTTCATATCGGACATCGTCGGGTGAGAGCTGATCTTGCACTTAGCAGTCTAAGGTGGCGAGCCCCTTCCGTGACGTTCCCGGAGCGAGCCGCTTCGTTGCGCCTCCAGTCCGATATGTGAGTGGGAGACTGCATGCTACGTTTCAGTACAGTAATACGAATGTTTCAAAGTGAATTTTCGCGGTTAAATGTTTCCCGTCTGTATAATATGAGTTTTTTTAATACGCGTCTTGTTCTCTCGCGTATGTACTGTGTAATAATGTAGATAAGAAATCTTATTTCGGTTCCTTGCAAAAGAGGTCATTCTTTGTCTCAATGAGGCGCGAAGGGTCCTGTGCGGAGTCCCCCATTTTTCCGGAGGACCCGGAAGGGACTGTTGCTGTGGGAGTGAAAAGATTTATTTTCCTCCGTACGTGAGCCGGTGCCCTCTTTCTTCCCACTGTGCATGGTAGTCGCGATGGCAACTTGTTCCCCGCCAAATGTGTTTTCGGTCGATGCGGTGGCTGAGTGGTTATGGCGCTCGGCTGCTGATCCGAAAGACGCGGGTTCGATCCCGGCCGCGGCGGTCGAATTTCGATGGAGGCGAAATTCTTGAGGCACGTGTGCTGTGCGATGTCTGTGCGCGTTAAGGAACCCCAGGTGGTCGAAATTTCCGGAGCCCTTCACTACGGCGTCTCTCATAGCCTGAGTTGCTTTGGGAGGTTAAACCTGGATAAACCAAAACACCAAATGTGTTTTCAGACTTCGAAGAGGCCTTGTGCGCGGGTAGAAATTTGTCGAGCGGGAGAAAAAATAAAACGTTCATGTAGACCAGTCGCCGCAACAATTGCTGGTGAGCAGTTTCGGAATGTGCGTCTGTTCACTGGGATACGCGAGAAGTCTGTGTTGACACTACTCGAGATCCACCTCTCCCCGGACAGTTGTAGCATCGTCGGGTGTGCGCTTGCTGGGTCGGGATGGAAGGGTGTTTTGTATGTAAATGTTTTTTTTGTTCAGCTGGTTTATTACAATGTTCAGTGGCTTTGTTGCGTTTGTTTACAGCGTTACATCTCTATCACAAAAGAAAAGAAAAAAAATGTAATGAAGTGCTATCATTTAAACAATGACATCGGGAAACCAAGCGCCACTTTTTTTTTAATATCATGACTGAAACAAAGTGCTGCACTTGATTGAAACTACAGAAACGTAGTCCTGTATTACATCAGCACGATTAAAAACGGCAGTTCTTTTTATAAACGAAAAACAAAGGCACCACGAAGGACATATGTCTTGCAGGCGCTTGTTGCAGGAGCTTTTGACCAGCGGAATTCTGGTGGCGTTATTCATCCCCATCACCAGTTTTTCATGTTTAATTCAAATATGGGTGGAAATCATTACAATTTATTGCACAGCTCACTTTTTTTCCTCAGGAGACTCCAACAGGTGGAGGAGGCAGCAAGCGCCTACCTCCGGACAGGAAGCCTCTGGTACACGCCCAGGCCAGTCAATAGTCTTTTATGCTCTCTATATATAGCAGTCAAGTCAAATGTTGAATGTCACTTATGTTGCGGGCTAAAATATTTATGCATGCACTTCTTATCTCTATGGCAACCCAAGAAATCACCGTCTCCTCTTTTTTGTATACAAACAAAACTATTTTGCACCTGTCGTGCGAATGCAAATGAACATAGACCAATGATTTTATCGGCTCCCATGTGTTTGTGTCGTGCACGGGTTATGAACGCTGGAAAGTAAGAATAATCAATACTTTTGTATGGTTTAGCGCGTGCACATGTGCGAGCGTACATGCATCAGAGAACCCCGAATCGATAAAGTTATGCGGCTTTGTGGATGCAAGTATATCTGTGTTTCAAGGTAAGCGCGCGTTTGTGTGTGTTCGATTTGTTTGCACCGAAGGGCGCATATGCGTATGTGCGTGCGTGCAACATTTGCTGAAAGTTCTGGGCAAATAAGCAAATACACATTTCGTTCGAGCGCGAGGGTTATGGCTCCTGCTCATAGTGGCTGCTTGGTACTGGGCGTCATTTTTTGGATGCAAATTGAAGCCTGCATTCGAGCTTCACACCCAGTTTATTACCTTATAGGCGCAACTTCTTCCTTGAGAATAAAGTATAGAATTAAGGATGTCTGTATTTATATCCGGAGTGAAATTGTTCACAAGTTGCTACCGATGAAATTACCTACAAGCACATGCGGAAGGCTCCATTTTGAAGAATTATGATTGCTAAAGTTTCATGTCGGATTGGCGCATGAAATTGAGCAAGTATTGTATTGTTAGATATAAACGCATATAGAGTTAGTTTCTCTGAACTGAATCAAATGCAGGGGCAGAACTAGATACACATGAGAAAAAGAACGTTTTGTTTCAAAGCATGCCTCATTGCAAAGGCATATAACATATTTTTGTGGATTCTCTAAAAACTTGGACGCGAAACGTTGGCGCGTTAGTCGTCAAGATAATTAACGCTCAAAATAAACAAATAAAAAAAACATTACCTTGTAGCTTCAGACCAAAAACCTGCTTCTTTGTTCACTTGTGCGCTCAAAGCGTCTGTTAGCATCCGTTGCCTGGAACTGCACGTGCATTGCACTTAAAGCTGCATTAAGAACGCTAAACGGAATGTTCTAATCATGTACTTCAAAAGGCACTTTGGCTGTCGGTTTTCCTACTGATGCACCAGAGCGATCAGGAAGTGCACCGTCGAAGGTTAGAGAAGTAAGAGAGAAGAGTGGGATCTAATCTTGTTTTAGGAAAGTTTGGGCAAGCAGACTGATTGCTCTACCATTCCGAAGTCAAACTCTTCTGACGAACGGAAAAAACGTCTCCACACCAGAATATACCCCGTGTTACAACATTTTGTCGCACTAACCCTGTAACACGCGTGCCATTGCTACCTTCCAGATGAGATAACGGCAATGGCGGCTATGTTGTTGACAGTTTCGGGGCCTTTCTTGATGCATACTAGGATTTGTGGCACCGCGACTGATGCGTTTGGTTATGCACGACAGCATAGGTTGTTGCTCTTCACCGGTACAATAAATAAATGAGAGAAAAAATGCAGTCGTGCCTGGCGTCGTCGGGGCACTGCATAGAAGCTGACAATCGACTTCCTACGATCTTCCACAGTGTCTCAAAACCCGCCACGTCCAGACGCCCAGAGCAGATGACCGTCGTTTCCTTACTCGTGCAAATAACTGCAACACAAACAACCACTCTTTCAAGACTCACCGAGCAAGGCTTAGACGTTCACATGCTGCGGCTGCATTACGATAATAACGCCAGAAGGAGGCGATCGTCCCTCAAAGCAATTAACTCAGGACGTGCAGGGGTAACACGAAACAATTATTCAGCTACGAAATGAACCGGAACCCAATTACGCGACACGTGCTGATTCGAGATTCAAAGTGCTAGCTTCCGTTACAAATTCATCAGGTTTCTCCCCAGGCTGTCTCGCTTTGTTACTAGAATCTCAAAAGGTCTAACGCAAGTGGAACTTTCGAATCGCTTGCGCATAGCCGCTCCAAAGTAATTGGATCTCAGACAGAAAAAACAAGGCTAATTGGGGAGGTGAATGCTAAATCGGCTTCATCTCGTAAGAAGGGAATACATTTTCCGATTGTCTGTTCTCATTTTGCCGTGGTAATAAATATACAACTAGGCCAAGTTGAAATGATGTGTCGGTAGCAGGGATTTCGTCTTCAGTTGAATGGCTCAAGTTCGTAAATGAAATTTTCTGCTTCATTCATCCCGATCGAAAGGGTGCGTTCTGTGTATCCAGTTGTCCAAGCTGCTGTTAAAAGAAAGATTCTTTGCTCCGTGAAACAATTTATCATCATAAGACTTCGCATGCGTTACGACACACATAAAAATGTGTGAAATTTAGAAAAAGGCACATAACTATAGAATCAGTGTTTTATGAAATCTATAACTATAATAAGTTAATTGTTGCTCAAAAAAGATACTACGCTTGTGTGAGAATTACAAAGGCGATAGACGTAACCTGCGAATCGGGCCTCTTTTCATTAAATACAGTATGCTAAAAGCAAATCAGATCTATTACTTCAAACTACTGCAATGGATCTACCGAAATAAACTGCATGTCCCTCCGGTAGAACATATGAGCACATCCCGATCCGCGATCTTAAAAGGAGAGCGCCAAAGATACGAACCAATTACAGTAGGCAAACAATAACTTTTCAGTCCACTAAGCTGTTGAACCGCTCTGAAATTGACGTCAACTTCAACAAATCCTTTGCTATTTTTAAGAGTGAATGTAGAAGCATCTTGGTTAACTCCGGAATTTCATACACGGCTCAATGACTTGCTTTAACGGTTGAATAATCATATTCTAGATTTTTTCGGGGTATGTACATGCAAATTGTATTGCCATTGTACATGTATTATGTTTTACATTGTTCCAAAACTACATTATTTTGAGATTCTGTTTTTCTTCCTTTCGTGGTGTATATGGTTCTGACGTTTTATTGTGGGCTTCGCATTTGATGCATAATGTTGCCTTTGCTTTTTATGCCGTCTTGCGAGCGTAACCAGAAGCCTTGTTTTGCACTGCATGATTGAATTGTTTCGGACTGTTGTACAGGGTGGTACATTTTTTTTCTGCCTTTTGAAAAGTTGTATTTTTTTATCGCAATCGTTGTACTGACCCAATTATATCTCCGAGATTTCTTCATCGATGCAACCGCATGTACAAGAGAAAAGGCCTCATCAGGTTCTTATCCTTTAGCTGTTGGCCTCCTGTTAGGCACTGTCTGAGAGAAAATAAAGGAAAAAAAATAACTCGTGTTAGGCGGAAAACTTTTTTTTCACTTCGCATCGGGAATCCTCCAATCAGACTGGTCTGCAATCCGCAAAGAGGGATCTTGTTCTCGGGTGGCATTAATGGGCCTGGTTGTTTTTCTTTGCATGACAATTGACTCTGCATTTGCGCAACGCACGTTGCTCGCAGCATGTCAGCTCAAAGGCGCCGACATGGCGTTTGGCCATCAGATTGTGGATTCAATGTCAGTCTGCTGTGCTGGGTGGTTTGTGGTAACAAAGTATCCCATTAAAAAGAACGCTGCCTCTTGCGGTGTCCTGGGTGCTTTCAGTTCATTACGTGTTTAGTAGGTCGTTAAGTGCAAATGCGTCAGCAATTGGTGTCCAGTACTGAGGCATCCTCCAGACACCTGCTATGTAGCTTTTCTTATTACTGAAGCATAAAAACGCGTCGTCCCTAACGGAAGTATGCTCACTAGAAACGACCAAGAGGTATCACTGTCCTCTGGCTTCGCGATCTGAAAAGTTCTTGGGGATCTTTCCCAAAATCTTCCATGCTACTGACATTTTATATAAAAACGATCAGCATACTCATCTTTCAGAAACATTCCGTGGCCGTTTTGTCCGCAAATTTTTTATGATCTCAGATGCAGCGAAGGCTCTTAGAAAGCTATGCGATCTGTGAATAAACATTTCATTTCATGCATGCAAATGCACATTGTGCCAAAAAAAGATAACCTCCGAATACTTTATCAGCTAAGTTTAAATCATAGGCGTCTCTTCAGTACTTACAACACAAAGAAAGAGCTGCTTGGGGACATTAAAGCCAGTAGCTTCAAATGGGCCTTCGGCTGCTGACTCTATGCACATGGGTTCGACCGCGGCGGCCGTATTTTTATGCGGGTCATATTCAAAGGTGGTCGTGTGTTGTGCGATGACAGCGCGCAAAAAAATAATCTAAAATATGCCCGAGCCATTAAACTACGATGTTTGTCACATCTAGTTGATGTACCACTTCAAGGAATTAAACGCGATAATAAAATTTTTGTCCGCTGGTACTCCTTGGCGCGTACACATTCATCCAATTCGTGTTTCTATTGGGGAAGAATAGTTACTTGTAAGTTCTTCAAATTTATCAAAGATAAAATTCTAGCTTTGCTGCGTTGGAAAATAAATGACTTGCTGTTCAGCATTGCCAGGCACGAAAAAATTCAGGGGAGGGGCACTTTGTGGACCGAAACTGCGGTGAGGCGAAAGCCTTTAGCGCGGTGTTGCTGCTTGTGTCACTGATGTGTGGTTAAGATGCTGATTATGTACACCACTGTTCGTGAATCTTAAATGCTGGAGACACTGGAGGGCGTTTGGGAGGCATCCGTCTGTTTCCACGCCTTTCCGCAAGCACTCTGCCGCGTCATTTCACTAGGCATATATTAGGTTGAGGCAACATAAAAATATTGAAAAATAATAAGCCCTTGCCTTTACGCTAGACAGAAAATATTGTGGGACTATAAAAAATAACGAAAAATAAAGTGTCCCTGTCCAGGACAACTCCAAATTTGTTGGCAGTGGCACTCTCGGCTCCGGAACGGAAGGTTTGTGCCTGGAATTCCGCCGTGCACACGTATTTTTTTTTATCGAGTTGACGTCATTTGATTGAGAGTTATAGTGTGACATATTTCGCGGATGGACGGAGGGACAACGATGAGCCATTAGGGCATTCTCCTCAATATTGTGCGAAAACAGTTTTTTGCAGGAGGACACCTCCACCACGTTCCTGAAAGAGCAGCTGAGGTGTACACGGGCCCAGAGAGCCAGTTAATTAATAATAATTGTTTTTTTGGGGGGAAAGGAAATGGCGCAGTATCTGTCTCATATATCGTTGAACACCTGAACCGCGCCGTAAGGGAAGGGATAAAGGAGGGAGTGAAAGAAGAAAGGAAGGAAGAGGTGCCGTAGTGGAGGGCTCCGGATTAATTTCGACCACCTGGGGATCTTTAACGTGCACTGACATCGCACAGCACATGGGCACCTTAGCGTTTTGCCTCCATAAAAACGCAGCCGCCGCGGTCGGGTTCGAACAAGGGAACTCCGGATCAGTAGCCGAGCGCCCTAACCACCAGTTATGAGCGTCTTCAACCTTTTCATCGGCGGGACCGATTTGCCGAATGTACGCAGGCGGCCTATGCTTTAGCGCCGCGTTTCTGGAGCAATGTCGCCAACGCCAACGCGTATTGTTCTAGTGCTGTGTTTCCGCCACAGCTTGTCTACGCCGACGCATGCCGTGCACATCTCTTTGTTATTAGCGCCACATAGCTCTTAGCGCGAATATTAGTTTACATTGCTATTAGTTGATGAAGACAATGCGCAATACAGAGTGCGAGAGACTGTGCTGCAGTTTAACACCAAAAAATATTACCAAACCGTGGCCAATCCCCCACCGGGGGTATGTGCCATCGTATTTGAGGCAACAACAACAACAACACCAGGCGCTTTCGGCTGCGGTGGTAGCCTATAATGCGCTCGCGCAGTGGCCAGCGAAGCTAATCTGTTCGCAACGCTGTGGGTTCGAATCACTGTCGCGGATATTTATTTGATTTGTTTATTTGTTTCACTTGGCACAAACCCACAAAGATCGCAAGATCTTGCTCCGGGTTTATCCTTCGGAATAGTGGTTTCGTACTAATAATCTTCCCCAGGGCAGCCAATTCTATACATATCTTTAATGCTGCAGGGAATCACCATGTATTTCGGCACTCTCTTCTGGAGCAGAAACATTCGCTGGTGTCTGCGTCAGTTTATATGTCTTGATGGGAACTGAATAATCATCCAGAAAACAGCATTCGCGTTGTACCTGCGAATGAAATATGAGAACAAAAGCACTAAGCCACCTAACCTAAATATAGGCATCAATATCTTTAACAATCAACAGACAAAACCTTGGCGCGAACGAAATTTTTCAGTTTTGATAAAGTCTCAGTTCAAAAAAGAAAACATGGATGAAATAAAAGCCTATACTGTACAGTTTAATCTTAGAGATAACAATAGCTTTTTGCACGGAGGAGATATTACTGCGGAAGAAGTGTGACCGTGATCAGGCCTAAATGTAGCTGTGTGTTTCTGCGTGGTCACAGATTGAAGCCGCTGGATCCTGTAGCGAGCCGTGCACGAGCAGCACCCACCGACCAGAGGCGGGACGGAAAATCTCCATCGGCAGAGGGGCGGGCGCTGCGACTAGAGGGCTGAACGAGCCTCGTTCTAAGGCCAGAGCTCAGCCCATGACTGAGGCTCGTAGCACATGCGCTGCCCAGACTAGTACCTTCTAGCATGGGCAGCTACGGTATCACTTTACGCGGCCCCGGCACAATCCGTCACGCCCAGGATGAAACGCGGTCCGGCGTGATGCCGTTCCCGCAGCAGTTCAAGAGGTATACTGCTCACTTCGTGTAGGTAGACTCCTATTGAAAAAGTTAAAAATTGTCTGAAAATGCTTGAGCAATAGTTTAGTAGCTAATAATAATAATAATAAAAATAATAATTGGTTTGGGAAAGGAAATGGCGCAGTATCTGTCTCCTATGTCGCTGGACACTTGAACCGCGCCGTAAGGAAAGGGATAAAAGAGCAGTGGAAGAAGGAAGAAAGAGGTGCCGTAGTGGAGGGGTCCGGAATAATTTCGACCACCCGGGGGTCTTTAATGTGCACTGACATCGCACAGCACACGGGCGCGTTATCGTTTTGCCTCCATAAAAACGCTGCCGCCGCGGTCGGGTTTTGGTAAATACACACAGAATCGAAAACCGGGCTGGTTTACTAGTTGGACATTTGAAACAAATATCTACTCCGCGATCTGCCGCGTGCCCAGAGCCCAATGAAAAGCGTTCTATGCACGATAAATTAAACAGCTTGCGTTAACTCTCAGCGCGTTCAGTTTGTAGTCGCTTTGGATAATCAAGAAACATCTGTCAACCTTCTTCCTCTGTGGTGCGTTAATACTAGATATTGATACAGTCGTTTTTTGCGGCCTGCAACGCGTGAATATAAAAGGTCCTCACAGGCGTAGCAATGGCATTTATTTATGAACAAAACTTCCCGGGTTGAAGTAGTGGCATTTGAGCCAGGTTGCAATACAGGGGAAAATCAAAGACGCCCGTTTATGGCGTTACATGTGCTAAAAAGTTTTAAATAGCGTAAAATATTACGCTGTCAACCTGTGGCGTTCTGCACAGCATATAGATTTGTTTTTGGTGTTTTTGGCAGACCAGGACTCAGAAGAATGTGTTGTTTGGAGAAACGGCGGCCCATTTCTGAGGCTTCAAATGTTCATTAACGAGCGGTAAGTCAATGCTGAAGAGTTATGGAGCGTTATTTCTTGGAACTGATGGGGTCTATGAGCTAATAGTTAAAACAGCCCAAGCCAGCATTGGCGTGAAAGTACTCGCACAAATGAGCCGGGTTCAAGCTTTACAACGCTCCGCAATGGAGCCGTAGTAGGGCGGCGCGCAGTTGGATCGTGCGCTTTAAGACCTGCTAGAGGTTTTTTTCCAAATGATCGTCAATCACTGAAAAACTCCCATGTAATTTCGCTTGTAATGTGCAGCGTGGTAGTGTGTCCACGTCAAACGTTCCGTGGACAATTCATTATGAACGACGCTGATTAAGGTCGATCTATAGATAAGCTTACCAGTTGGCCATCTCATTTCATGTCAATGAACTTTTATTTCATTTCTGAGACGTTACGGATAAAAAAAAAAACGTAGCTCTCACAAAAAGTTTCCTAATCTAGCAAACGCATAATTAAGTAAATTAAAGCTGACTAACCCGTTGATAATTAGTGGTTTGCCAAGAAAATACTGGGCATCACATACCATAGTTCGGTGGAGTGTTGTCTCCTTGCTTAGCCGTGGAATAGGTAACTAGATTTTGAACAGTTTGGTACACACCTGTACCCGCCTAAGCGCATCACTGCATGTGGTTCATTTCAGAAAGATAATTCCTAAAGTTTGGCGTCATTATATTCTATGTTTTTAACTTTTAAAAGAACATTGCCCTTTTTATAGAAACGTGAACAGTTATATCACTAGCTACATGTGTCACCTGGCTATGCGAAAGTCGATATTTTTTAAAAGCGGAAAACCAACAGGTACAATATATAATGAACGGCTCTAATGATTTGATAATGATGGAAACGGCTAGGGAAGAAAATCCTGATACTTGTGCAGAGATATCGGCGTCACTGCGTACTTTTAGACTAATATTGTGGCATTACGTGAGCGGTGTACTGAGCATAAAGTACTCGCGCCATTAGCTAGCTAAGTAGAATTGTTCAGAACTTTTGTAATTGCTGATGTATTAATAACCTTTACATAGATACTCTTGAGGAAAAAAAAAAACATTAGCGTTACAGAATATCCAAAGTGGTAACACAGTAAAACTTTTCAGATATTGTAATCTACAAATCAGCCGCGACAGATTCCGCCAGAAAGTGTAAGACACGGAAATCGAAACGAACCCTTCATTTGGCCGTCACGCAAAGCTAATTCGTCGGGTTGTTCACTCTGACTTCTGCACTTTATCTAAATTCCTTACAAGTTTATACACATATTTGGCAGATTAACAATACTAGAGTAATCGGTGCTTACATTATCGCCATATAATTTTGTTACAAATGCAGAAAAAATGCATCACTGGATACGTCATCAAAATGATATAAATGAAGCAAAACTGCTTGTGTAGAGAACTGTTTTTGCAGTGTTATATACTCGTTTACGAAATATTGAGCGTCAATTTGTTTTTTTTTTCATTATCGTGTGAATGCTCCTCATCGACCACGCGCACAATTACTGTCTAGGATCATACCAAAAATGTAAAAAATGCAGCGAAAGAAAATGTATGAAATTGAATCCTGCTTTGTTGTACTGCGCCTTCAGGGTTTTCGTTTGTTTTCACATTTGAAGAATAAAGAATTACCTAAAATCTCTGTTGACAGATGATTTTTTCTCTTTATTGTTAAGAACTAGTTGCGCCCATATGAAAGACGAGCACAGAAAGACGATGAACACGAATAGAGTGCAAAATCTTTCCTCTTTACTTCCTCCCCCTAACTATGAGCTTGTCCTATATACATGGAGCATTTTTCATCGCGTTAATCTTTTTCTGTACTCTCCCCTGTCTTTGTTAATAATAATAATTGGTTTTTGGGGGAAAGGAAATGGCGCAGTATCGGTCTCATATATCGTTGGACACCTGAACCGCGCCGTAAGGGAAGGGATAAAGGAGGGAGTGAAAGAAGAAAGGAAGAGATAGGTGCCGTAGTGGAGGGCTCCGGAATAATTTCGACCACCTGGGGACATTTAACGTGCACTGACATCGCACAGCACACGGGCGCCTTAGCGTTTTTCCTCCATAAAAACGCAGCCGCCGCGGTCGGGTTCAAACCCGGGAACTCCGGATCAGTAGTCGAGCGCCCTAACCACTGAGCCACCGCGGCGGGGCCTGTCTTTGTAGTATTTTAGTTTTTAATGAGGATAGAAATCACTAAGAATTCGAAAAAATGAAACATATATCCTAAAAAGCCAACACAAAATGTTTACTACATTCGAATCAGTGCTAGTGCACGGATCTGCATGCGCTACATATAACACGACAATGAGAGGGCAGTGCCGCGAGACAGAGCAGATGAAAGTTTATGAGCGCGACGTGCTTCAATGCTCTTCAATGACCTCCGATATTGCGCCGGCAAGCGTGGCCACCAGCAGTATGAGAGAAAGAGGGGTAAGGAGAAGTGAGCACAAGGACTTCAAGCTATAGAAAGTCAGCGAGAAATGTTGATCGATAATGACACGCGCTTAGGCTGTTTGCACATGGTTTCCCAAGTCGCGTCCTTAACGAGCCACCGCCGGGTAAGCCCCGAGCCTTTCTTCTCGCCGTAGCGTAAACACACCGGCCGCGTCTTACGTTAGCCGAAGCGTGTCAGGCGAGAAGTTGTGAACTGCTTATTGGGCAAGAAACTGCGAGTCTTGGCATCTCCCCTCATTCTCGGCGTCTTTGAAGGGCAGCCACCGTGGGGCCTTTGGCCAACTGTTTGCAATCTCAGCATGTCAGGCTGTGCTAGACGGAGGTATAAAAGGGCTCCCTTTACGTGAATAAAAGGACACTGCAGACATTGTGCTTATTTATTTACTTGTTTATTTCTCGGTACAGCAGGTCAGACTGGTCCAGGCCGCAGGGGCATGAAACACACATAGCACGTAATAATAATAAATAATAAGTACACTGCGTGTCATGCAATAAAGCAAATGAGTTGATATAACCAAAGTACAAGAGCAGGCAAATTTTCATGAAAGTCTTTAGACATTTTAATTCAACACATAATTTTCCAATTCTTCTTCGTGGATAGTAGCACGAAAAGCACACTTAGGAAGCGTGTTCCCTAGTCAATTTTATCTAATTTCTCCACCTGCTAATAGCCTCGCTCACTCAGCAGCTATTACGAACGGCCGCCGAGCCCCACATCCTAGCTTTAATTCTTTCCATGGCAAAAATGCAAAATTGCTCTTTTACAAGTTGTTCAGTACCAGTTAAAAATTTAAAATGTGCTGAATTATTCCCGAGCTCTCAATACCCGCTCTTCAAAGCTCATTATGTTGCTGGGTGATGTCAGTAATGGAATCAATCAATCAATCAATCAATCAATCAATCAATCAATCAATCAATCAATCAATCAATCAATCAATCAATCAATCAATCAACCAATCGATCGATCAATCAACCAATCAATCAATGAATAAAACAATCAATCTTCTGGTATGTTATGATTTTACTGCGGTGTGCGTGATAAATTCTCCGCGAATTCATATCCGTAGTAAAATAAGTCTCTTTCACAGACACAAAAAGGATCGCCTTTTTTTTAAACCACAAGAATAGTGCCAGGATGGGCCTGTTAAAACGACTGAAAATTAACTTTTCCTGGGCCGTGATGCTAAGCTAAGCGATCTCACTAGTTAACGTTAAAACCTCTGCCTTTCCAAAGCCCCTGCACTTAAGCCTCTGGCAACAGAAATTTTTTTTGTTGCCCCTGCACTAAACCAAGAGTGCGCACAGTCATAAAAAGCTTACAGGTGTGTTTAGGATGCTTTTGATTACTTCCCTTGAATCAACAACCTTCGTACTCATTGTGGCCTCGTCAAAGCACTACTCACTAAGAAGGTTGCTCTCACACCTCATGAAGATGAGCACTGCTGCGCTCGAAGCTTAGCACCAGACAAACTTGTAATGATGACGGTGACGAAGACTCCTTCTGATGTTGGGACGAAGAACAAGCTATAACACGCAGTATTCCACCAGGCCACCGTGGCATGTGAGCCACCTCCTTTTTCGTGACACCGATCAACAGAGACTGGCTTTTCACGTTATCTGGACCTCTAATGCTGATGCATTGAACCACATATGAAGAAATCCTGCATAATTTCATCTAGGTCCGGTGTCTCATCTTTAATATTTATTTATGATGCCATTTTCAACGTCTTATTGATTTAATGCGAAGCATGTCCAACATATAGTGTCTTTCGGGCGGTTTAAGAAAAGCGATTGTCAGCGAATTCTAGACATGATATTAGGTACTGCTGAGACTTAATACTTTAGTGTCATAGATTTGGCCGCTAGACCGATGGCGCTAGTGTATCAAACAAATTAGAACTCTATAGAGTTTTATAGTCGCTGAATGGAAGTAACTGCATCCTGCTCTTGCAATTTCAAAATCGCTCTTGTGAATGCCATGTGGCAACACAAGCAAAAAAAAAAACGTGCCGAAATAGCCATTTACCCCAGTTAGTGAAAATGACAGCTTCATGCAATCGATGTGCAGCAGGCAGTGGCTTAGAACTAAGGGTGGAGCTCGGTAAAGATTTAAAATTTTTCATTTTATGAAGCACCTAGAGTTCGGAAGGTTGAGCACTTCAGCTACTGTTGATGCTTACAGTGCAATCTGCTCACCATTAAAAGAATTTAGACTGTGCATGTTCCCTTCAAGATCGATTATGCAAAATGCTTATTCAATTTACTCTTGAGTTTTGCTCCGACAAAAACAAGACAGGTAGATCTCTGATATCCGATGTGATGGACGCCTACATCCGGAACGCAGGATGGCAGACAGCGATAGTGACCTCTTTGTCAAAATCAGCTTCAGACCCACTGAGTGTGCAGACCAGGAAAAATTAGCGCCATCACAATCGCGTTTCCGCGAATCCTGATATTAGGAATACTTTAGGAATGCACTTGCTTTTCTTACTTTCCGCTCCTCTCAGCATCCCCACTTTCTCTATCTTAAGCGCTTGAAGTCGAGTCGTTGCTCCATAGTTTACTGCCTTTTTTATTTATTTACCCTTCCATGGATCCATGTGAAGTGTATGAAGTTCCAGTCTCTACAATGTCCCTGTGATAAATATTTGTCTTAGATTGCGAAACCAATTACAAGGAGGCAAGAACAATTATGCATCCTCAATACCGCAAAATGCACTGTGCACAAGCTTTTCAGCCGGGAGCGTTTACACCCACGCACTGTAACTTCGTCCATACCAGATATTTGATGTCTTGAGATATACTTTAAAGAGAAACTCGAGAGGGAAGTCTCTTGTGCCACACAGCAGATACATAAGAATACACCCTTCTGAAACTCCGAGAAGCTTTCTTCTCATAAACGGAAATAGAAGTAGTTATGTCTGAGTATTGTGCGTTTCTAGAAGGGGTACTAGTCGGGTTGTTCACGACTGCCATTGTTTATTTATGGCGCTTTATAGAGTTATTGCAATCCTGGAATATGTCGCTCAGTGTTTCATAGAAAAGAAGCAATAATGAAAGATGCACAACCAACCCGAAATTAGTTGCGAAAAAGAGTAAAAATTCCCGGAGGCTGAGCTGCCGGCTATTATATTGCCATGTAGTGGTGACGGCAGTGCAGCGGTCAGGAAGACAAGGAAAATTTTTCTAAAAGAAAACTGTTTTATGGGCAGCCTTGCGCCTGCAAATAGCTCAATGACTCAGCGACGGCTTAGCAACAAGCGCGCGCGGTGGTCTTCAAACAGAATGCCCGCCGCTCCCAGCCGTGCTAAATTTAAACCTGATAGCGTACTTTCTAGATACGGCGTACAAATTTACCGCTGAAGTCTGGAACGACGTAGAATTACTTCTGCCTGGCAGCGATCCTTCGAGATAAATCTGGTCGCGTCTTGCATCACAAATAAAGCGACAAAGCGGCGGGCCAGCATCTTTAAGAATGAACTAACAAACAGTACAAAGATTCGCGGCAATATTGTCACGCGACGCTGAAGAGACAACGAAGAGGGGAGGAAAACGCGGAAGAAGAAGCTGCAAATGTTAGAAAAGACGTTACAAGAAATGTCGCAATATTTTCTTTCCAATGTATTATTACATTGCGAGTTAATCAACTATTCCTTTTTCTCTTTCTTTTTCATCTCAACTCTTATCTCTTTTCAGTCCATTCTCTACTTGAGGTAGAATCCACCGCTGATGCTCTGCCGCGTTGCTTTTCTTTTGCCTTTATTGTATACAGGTGAACAGCAACCTCTGCCTCCCGATTGTTGGCCAATCCCCCAGTGTGGGTATGTGTCATCTTTTGTAAGGCTAACAACATCAGCAACAGAGGCTCGACATCTTTGCGCTAACGCACCAGGCTCAGGTCGACTAACCCCTGTAAATAAACCTGTTACAGTGTGGTGCAGGCGCTGGGTAGGTAACCAGGGACCCTTCTCGACTTTGCTGGAGCCGAAGACTCGCCGGCTTGTCACCTTTGCACGTGAGATTTACCCAGGAAGGCGACGCCCACTTGGCAGCACTATCGCGAACCGCGGATCTTTTCTGGAAAGGCTGGGGAAGACGTCGATGAGTGGCTCACCAATTACCAGCTGGTGAGCAAATAAATCTTTGGAATGTTACCATCAAGCTGGCTAATGCTGTATTCTTTTTCGACGGCACCGCTTTGACATAGTTTCAGAGCCACGAAGACTCGTTAAAGAGCTGAACAGCTTCGTGGAAGAGATCTGCAGCTGTTTCAGGAATACTTGTGCGAAACGGAAATGCGCTGAGCAGACTGCTGCAGCGAGCGAAAGTGCCTAGTGAGACGTGGACAACATACACTGAAGGTGTGCTGAAGCTGTGCAATGTGGTTACTACACGGATGTCCGAAGAGGACCGAGTTACCACCTAGTGAAGGGCAGCGCAAAGTACGTATATAGTTTTCTGATCAGCAACGACAACATGAACTGTGTCACGGACGTCATCAAACATTTCCGCACTTTTGAAGCGCTTTATCTTCGTCGCATTGCCTAATGTTACCACTGCTGCCAGCGTGGATTCCCATGAGCCTGCAAATCTTGCCGACATGATTCGACAAATCTTTGGAGATGAGCTGTCCTAGCGTCAAGATCTTGTGCGCCGAAGTGAAGTCTCGTGTGACAGCTGTTCCCTGCCGACCGCTCTGGTCCAGCACTCCTCTCCTTGCAGTTCCGCCAACCACATCCCTCCCCTTGAACCTCGCAACGACTCCCGCAACCATGCCATGACCACACGTTCCTACTGCAGTGCACCACCTCCGACGCAACGTCAGCCAGCAACTGGATTTTGATGGCTCCTTCGACCCTGTCTACGACGACTGTTATCCCGACCATACTTGCGATTCAACAGTGTGCGACCGCTGTGGTAAGGTCGGACACATATCCCGTTTCTGCCGCCGCCGGGGCCATAGCCAATGGCCGAATCGTGGGCCTATTCAGTGCGGACGATTGTGACCCCACATTCACATCTCAACAGTGATTCTACCGCTACGCACCCCTCCGGAACGACTCTCCTGCCTCCGACTGGATCCTGACTCCCCCCGCTCACAGCTCCCGCCAGTCGCCTTCTCTCCCGCGTCCTTTACCGCCACCGGGACACTATCTGGTGCGGCCTATGAAGGTGTGGTCATCGATATTTGTCGATTCCTCTGCCCGTCGTAATGTCAAAAACCGCCTAGAAGTGTTAGTGGGCTGTGTTTGCGCTATGGCTTTAGTGGACACTGGTGTCAGTGTCGGTGAGGAGTATAGGCTTGAAGAACCGCCTCGGTTGTAGAATAATGTTTGGTTGGGAGAGTGCTGTCCTATTTCGTGGCGCACGGGCGAATCATGGTTTCCGGTTCGTATTTCTTATGCAAATGTCGCGATCACTGGGCACGTGTTTAGAACTGAATTCACGGTGCTCTCTCGCTCTACGCACGAGATCATCATTGGTCTTGACTTTTTAAAACAGTGAGGCGCAACTCTCAACAGCGGCGGGATATCATTGAGTCCTAGTCTTCTGTCGGGTAACACTCGCCGCGGGTTACCAAAGCTTTTTCTGTCTGCGAAGATACGGTCCTTCTATCCATGCCCGCCATCTTCGTCCCGGTTGTCTCCTCGAGCGCTGTCTGCGCGAAGAAGTGTGTTCCGGTGCCCCCTAGCGTCGTTCGAGTGAATGAGGGCCATGCCATGCTTTGGTCTGTTGCTCGTCGAACTAGACGTCGCGGCCTGACCAAGTCTCCATTGCTGGCCATGACCAACACATTTCTATCCGCCAACGACCGTCCGGTATAGATAGATCTTCTGAGGCGTGTGGACGCGTTCAACTTCGCTCGCGATCAACCATAGCCGATTCTACTTTACCGAACCTATCACATGATCAATACCGGATCTGCGCACCCCATCCGACAGACGCCATACCGCACCTCGCCCTCCGAACGTAAGATAATTGATGCACAGGTCCGTGGCATGTTGGAACAAGGAATTACTCAGGACTCTTCAAGCCCGTGGGCTGCCCCTGTTATCCTATTGAAAAAAAAAAGATGGCACGAGGTGATTTTGTGTCTACTACCGCTTATTAACACTGTCACAAAGAAAGATGTTTACCCGCTTCCGCGCGTTGATGTTGACATTTACTGCCTCTGTTCAGCTGCCTACTTTTTCTCTGTTGATTTACGGTTTAAATACTGGTAGATCTCGATGCGCCCGAAAGACAAAGAGAAGACGGCGTTCTTGACCCAAGAGGGGTTGTATGATTTTAATTTTTTGTCATTCGTCTATGCAACGCTCCTGCCACCTTTGAAAGATTTATGGATACACTTTTGCGTCAACTGAAGTGGCAGTTTGCATGTGTTATCTCAATGATGTCATTTTCGGCAGGACCTTTGCCGAACATAACAGCCGCTTAGCCGTTGTCCTTGACTGAAGACAGAGAGCGGGTCTTGTGCTTAAGGCTAAGAAGTGCCACTTTAGAGAATGCCAAATCGTTGCGCTTGGCCAACTGGTTGACAAGGATGGCATCAGACCGGACCCACAGAAGACTGAAGCTGTCAGCTGCGTCAAAGCGCCCAAGTCTTTGAAAGGCCTCAGTAGATGGCTGGGAATTTGCTCTTACTTTCGGCGTTTCAACCGTAAGTTTGCTGACTTAGTCTACCCGCTGACGTGTCTCTTGCAGAAAGGGACTACCTTCAAGTGGACTGCCGAATGTGATTCTGCGTTTCCCCTGCTGAACTTTCTTCTTACCTCATGGCCCATACTGCGTCATTTCCGCTCGACAGCTGACACTGAATATCGCACTGATGTCAGCGGCATCGTAGTGAATGCTGTTCTCATACAACGCCACTCCGTCAATCAACATTTTGTCACTTACGCATGTCGCCCCCTCAGCAAGTCTGAACACAATACACCGTGACCGAGCAAGAGTGTCTCGCTGTTGTTTTTGGCGTACAGCGATTTCGTTCGTACCCTTGCGGTCGTGTTTTTACAGTCATCACAGACAGCCATTCTATTTGCTGGCTTGTGAATCTGCGCCACCCCTGCGGTCGGTTGGCTCGCTGGGCATTACGCCTTCAAGAGATCGATCAACTTTACGGTGTCGTAGAAAAGTGCACCGCTAGCACGCCGATGCTGACTGCCTCTCGCGGCTGGCACTCGTGACTACAGATTGCAATGAAGAAAACTTTGTCGACTATCTTGCCACCATTTCCTTAGTTTCCGGATCTTCATGCATTCCCGGGAGAACAACGCAAAGATCCGCAGCTGGTAACGCTCTTCGGAGAAGGTCGTGATCCGACATCGGCGAGAAATTGGCTGGTTTTTGGCAAAAGGAAATGGCGCAGCATCTGTCTCGCATCTCGGCGGACACCTCAAGCGAGCCGTAATGGAAGGGATAAAGGAGGGCCTTCTCTGCATTCGCGGTGGTTCGCTTTCTCGAATGAATTACTCGCCTGGAGGTGCGCCCTTTCTGCTCGTCGTTCCGGGTGGCCTCTATCCTCTGCTCTACGCGTAATGCACGATGACGTCATGGCAGGCCAGTTGGGGTTTGCGAGGGCCCTTACCCGAATTAAGGATAGTTTTGAAGCGGAAGCTTCACTACGCTAGGTAAAGCAGATTTCGCTGTACGTTGTAGATTGACGTTCAAGTGCGGCTATAGGCCTTACCATATGTGGTCCTCCATGATGTCGAACCGCTCGACCTTTGACCTTTCGATTGGCCGGTAAAGGGCGGTAGAATAGGCCGCAGCGTTCAGTGCGGAACGAACCTCTCTCGATGAACCATTAATTTAACTGCCACCTGCCAGGGTGGCAGGATGGGCGCACTGTCTATCCAGTGTGCGTTGCAGGCGCCAACGTTGCAGGCGCCAAGCCGCGTCTCCTTGTCCGATATACCACAGCGTTCGCTTTCTAACCAGCTGCGCAGTAGTTAAGCCGAAGCTAAATTATTACTGGCCAAACATGCGTCGCACGATTCAGCGTTACGTTACCTCCTGTGTGCAGTGCCAGCGGTTGAAGCTTCTTACAACTTCTCCGCCGGGACGCTTGCATCCGGGCCTGCCTTCGAGCTCACCGTATGGGTAAGTGAGCCTTGAACTCTTAGCATCGTTTCCAAGCTTGTCCAAATACAACCGCTGGGTCGTCATGTGCATCGATCACCCGCGCGCTACTGTGAACTGCCGCCATACCTTCCTCCACCGCAGCTCATGTCTCCCTCTCTTTATTCTTCTTGCTGTCTTCCTCCGTCACGGGTCTCCACGAGTCATTATCAGTGTCCGTGGCCGCCAGTTTACAGCAGATGTTGTGGAGTAGCTTCTGCGCCTTTGCTCTTGCCATTTCTGTCACTCAGCGCCTAACCACCCCCGATAAATGGCCTCTTTGAACGTATAAACCAGACACTGACGAAGAAGCTTGCGATGTATGTCAATTCTCGTCGTAAGAACTAGGATGACGTGCTTCCTTTCATTGCTTATGCCTATAATGTATCGATGCATGAAACAACTGCTTATAGAGAATTTTTAATTTGGTATGCCTGTCCGCCTCGGCCTTCTCTCGACACTATCATCCTGTTCTCTCTCGACACGGAGGTTTTCATTTCAAGCATCCTTTGCTGCGATGAAGTGGCTCGCCCGGCTTCGCACTCTGGCCTCGCAGGACCGCTCTAAGCAAAGCTAGAACCGCCGGCACCATAATGTCTGCTACCTGCCCGGCGTCATAGTATGGCTGTGGACGCCTCTCCTTAAGCGTTGTTTGTCCCAGAATTGTTCTCGCACTACACAGGCCTGTTTATTGTGGTCGCCCGGATCAATGATGGGAACTACATGGTAATTCGCCAATATTCACAAGGTCGCCGCTCTCGGAAAGCGCAAGTTCTACATGTTGCCCGGATAAAGTTCTGCAATTCTCAGGACCCCGACTGACTGGCTCAGGGGGATTCGTCTGCGAAGGGGGAAGTGTCACGCGACGCCCAAGAGACGCGGAAAAAGAAGCACGCCATCTTTGCGCTAACGCACCAGGCTCAAGTCGACTCAGCCCTGAAAATAAACTTTTAACAACGTGAAACTCACAAGAGCAGTATAGATCAAGAAATGAATGACAGGACACGTTCTCGGAAACGGCACTTCTGCAAACACAGTTTTAAGTGACTTGAAAGACCTCATTTCCGAAAATGATGACATATTTCTCTTCCGCGCAGGCGCCACTCATAACTGTCCCGACCATAACCTCAAGACAAAAATAGAAGATGATCTTTTTCTAGGTTCTTATTAAGTTGTCATCCTGGGAGTTGTGGTGCAATTCTCGAAAGCAAAAAAGCGCAAGGAAGGCTACGAGTAAATATAGTAGCCTCAAAATGTTCAAAAAAAAAAAGAGAACAATCATCTTAAAGAAAGAGCAACCTCTCAGTCCGCATGAAAGGGAATGTCTGCTAATCATGGCAGTAAGCCTCTTTAAAATAAGCCCGGAATGCATGACGCAGTTCACATGGATAATATAAGACAAGCAGGAATGAAATTTCAACTCACAATATTAAAGATGCAAAGACGCATGGCAATGCGGTTCCTACTGACCCTAAACATCTCCAGACACTGCATTCTTGTTTTTTTGTTCTCCGTGGGATGTCCTGAAAGCAGTGAAGACAAAAGTGTTTGGCTCGCAGAAACTTGATCCTTCCTTCTTCCTTTCGTCTCTCACTCCCGCCATAATCTCTTCCATTACGGCGGGGTTCAGGTGACCAATGAGATCTGAGACAGTTTCTGCGACATTTAATTTCCTAAACGTTTTTTTTTCTGCTTCAAGCAAGCGGTCGGCTCCTCCTGGAAGGCGCAAGAAATTGTGCGACCCTTTTGCATCATCCCTGCCCTCCTGTTTCGAGCCAAACGCACAGAAAACGCGCCAAACATATAGCTGTGACTAATTCTCTGTACGCAACTTGCGCTGATAAGATCAGACACACCTTCTCGCATTAGTTATTCATCATGAAAGGTTTTTCTCCTTACCGTCCCACGGATCACCGCACAAAAGATGCCGACTAGCAGGAATCACAAGGGAAAACCAAGACAGTATTGCACTGACACGATCAGAAGAATGATGGGAATGTGCTGCTTTAAACCATTGCAGGAAACGGTCACCGTTCGAGAACGCAGCTTGCTTCTGTAAGACTGTAAGGCTGAACTTGCTCCTTTGGTGAAGAGAACTGTTTTCACGCGGGCAGTGAAGGCGCCCGCGTTTAAATTCTCTGCTGGACAGATTTGCAGGAGAACTTGGTGGAACAAAAATTGATAGCTCTTCAAAAGCAAGAAATAATTATGGACGACGTGAAATTTTACGGTGCGCATAGAAATTCTTGTGTGGTGCTGTAACGGCTTGGGCAAGTCGAGTGTATCTATTTCAGAGCACGAATGCTAGTACAAAAAAAAAAGATAAGGTGGTACGTGTCATTCATTGGTTTCATGTGCCCTGGAAATTACAGCCGCAACTTATGTGCCTCTTTGCGCGGCTATATTCACATAAATTACTACCCGTTGACACGATAAACTGTTTTGCAGAGGCGCCATTAGTGAAGCCATCACTAAAGTGTAATCACTGACACCGATGGGAGGAAGAATGGGCCTCACAGCAGGTATTGAAGGTACAGAACCGCCACCGAGAAGGCGGCGATGCATTGGAAGAAAATGCCCTGCGTAGTACTTTACTTCAGCACCCGCAAAGAGCTGACAAGTGCCTCTTAAAAGCATATCACTTACGAATTTCGTCAAAAGCACATCAAAATTGTTTTAAATTTCATGTTATCATCTACCGCAAATATTGCAGGCCTAGTGCGAGGCAATGCGAATCGTAATACTGCTGTACAGAGCTCACTTATGCAGTGCAAATCATTTCAGTAAAATCTACTGCACGAAACCAGCGCGTTCAGCCCAAATGCAGTTTATCCGGAAGAGTTCTTGCCGCATAAATTTTGGCATCTGGAATATGGGCAGCATCTTTCAACATCTGCCCCCATTCAGGTACTCCTACGAACAGTCATTTCGATGAGAAAATCCATTCACGACACTCTTTACACCACTCTTCTAGATTGAAAAAAAAATTATCATGTCACGAGAGCATAAAAGATTTGTCCATTGCTTGAGGCCCAAATTCTATTTAAAAAAATCTGAACCATGACCCAGTTTTCAACCTGCGACCCCATCCATTCTACGTAATGGAACAGCAAGTGCTTCATGACCCAGAAGGCTTCGCAGAATGTGCCGACGAGTGCAGCCACCATCAGCCTAGTACAAAGCGGGGAATTAAGCCTGATAGGCTCACAGAAAGCGACACGCCGCTCAAGTTAATCGCACAACGAGCTTTGCATCCGAGTCTTTAACGAGCCAGCACCGGATTAGCAACGATGTTTGACGTGAGCGGTTCGCATCGCACGCTAGGCAAAGCGAGTAATTCGAGAAAAGGCTAACGGCCTCATAGGCAAGGGACAGCAGGTCCCGCTGTTGCGCTTCGTTCTTGGTTTGATTGAAAGATAGTTTGCAAGGTGTCGTTGCAGAGTTGTTTGTTATCGCACACTGCGTTGGTGCGCTAGACCGTGCTAGTAAATGGATCTATAAATGTCAAGAAAATCACCCTCTTGGCATATTTACCTTACTTTTTAATCACTTTTCAATCACGAGATTAAATAATGGCAGTGATTAAACCTCGTGATTAAAAGGTGACATAAGAATTCCAAGAGGAGGAGGTTCAATCACTGTCGTGATTACACCTCTCAATTTTATTCCCTGCTCTGTAGAGTAAATGAAAAATCACTCGTCTGCTTAGTTTGGTACTTGTTAAAGAATTTCAAGCGGACTGAAATAACCTGGAACGCTCAATACGCTTAATCATAACGCTATTTTTTCATGTACTAGGTTAAGAACGAAAAGCAGATTTATAGATTAATCAATGACTCATTATTTGAGCCAATCAGTCAGTCAATCTACGACTCAAACACTCAATAAATATGCAAATCGATCAATGAATTTTAAATGTTCAGTGCGTTTTCTGCTATGTATGCGAAAATTTTCCTGGGAATTCATATAACTAAATAATCATTTTCAGTAGAGCGCAAACACAAGAAACACATTTTTGGCATCAAAAATCTGTGAAAACTTGAAGTTCAGCATCAAAACTTCGGATCAATTTTTGCTCTTCCCCAGATTTTCTAATACTTTCCTTTAACACTTCCGCCAAAACAGCTTCCTTTGAGCTCGCCGCCCAAGCTCAAGGGTGCGCCGAGAAAGCGCATCAGAGCCGAAAAAATCAGACTAGTGGAGGTTGCTTTCAACTTTCGACTACTTGCCTTCGATGACAGACTTTCGTGCTTATTCTTGCCTTCGTCTGCATTCCACACACGAAATATGGTTCTCTGAACAATATCTGACGCAGCAAAAGAGCGGGAAAGAAAAAAATAACACGTACGATTTTGAAACTCAATATACTTGATGTGCTCAGCAGGCGAAAAATGCATTGTGTGGAATGAACAGCCCGAATAGCACGGGGTGCTGCTGGAAACAAGAGGACAAGCATCGACCTTAAGTAAAGGACATTTCATTTTCTTTAAACTTCAAGAGAACGCACTTTTTGCTCTTCACTTTGTTAATGTCCTTATCGGAGAGCCCAACACTGCCCAGGGCCTGTTATTAAAGCCGTCAGGGTCTATGAATAAAATAAAAAGCTTCGCTTTCAATTTCCTGGAGAGAGCGGCCAAAAAATAGGGCACCAGAGCTTTCATGAAACACCATGATTCTCTTTTTCTGCTGTCCTAGATCGTGCTTTTGTGAATAACGAAGAGCATCCAAAACGTACATAAATCTTCAGAAAATATACTTAAATTGCTTGTTTCCTTCGAGCGGAGGTCTTGCGCGCTCAGTGGACGTTGCACAGCAGAGAAGCGTTCTTACATTATGAATAATCTTAAGAGGCAGGTTTTAAAGATCTCACAGATTTAGTATGTTCGGCGTTTACGCAATTTATGTTTAATGTTGTGTAATGGAACCTGCTTTTGCGGTTGCTTTTACCAAAACATCCCCAAGAAGCGGCAAAGGGACATGGTAAACCTGGAAGTGCAAGAACGTTAACAAATACTGGTTTGGTTTATAGGGGTTTAACGTCCCAAAGCAACTCAGGCTATGAGAGACGCCGTAGTGAAGGGCTCTGGAAATTTCGACCACCTGGGGTTCTTTAACGTGCACTGATATCGCACAGTACACGGGCCTCTAGAGTTTCGCGTCCATCGAAATTCGACCGCCGCGGCCGGGATCGAACCCGCGTCTTTTGGGCCGGCAGCCGAGCGCCATAACCACTCAGCCACCACGGCGGCTAGTAAACAAATACTAAATTCATGATGGTATCTATTTTTAGCTCTTTCTTGAGCACAGATCGGCAAACTGCTACATATTTTACTCCTAAGCACAGTAGTCTAAAGGCATCGAAGTTACGAGTCAGGCTACCTGTACCCCCCCCCCCCTCCTTCCTTGAACCACGATCTATAGTATAATCGTGCCTTGAACAAAAGGACAGTATTATATGACGGCACAAATGGGTATCCCTAGGAGAGGACTTGAATCTCAGGGCAGCTTAAGAACGCTTTTCCTCCTTTTTGAGCTTCCTCTCTCGAGACTCGGGAGCTTTAAATTAAGACACAAACTAGAGGCAGCACTAGTGGCATTAATCCGTTTTCTTTTTGGAAACAACTAGCAAGAATGATGACTGGTGAGACCGTGCGCAAGTCTTCGTCCATCGTTCTTACCAGGCGGCCTTACATTTCTGAACTTCAGAACTTCAGTATTCCAGACTAAAGAATGGTGACTACCTTGAGGCAGAGGTTAGTGCTTTTTTATTTTTACTGCCGGAAATGAACGAGTTGATGCGTGCGGCGAATAATTAATTAATTGTTTTTCTTATTTAACGGCTAGCTGAAATTTTTAAGTTTATTTTTTTCTCCTACTGCTCGCATATAGATGAAAATCGCTAAAAGACAACGCCGATATTGGGGTGCGCAATTGCACTTCTATTCAACGTTCATTTCATGAACACACACTCCTGAGCAGGTTTATCGCCACTCGATGCGCAGTTTGCAACCAACCCACTGTGGCGGCCCGCCTGCCAGAATGACCAAGCAAGTTCAAAGAGTGGTTCGTTCACTTTCTACGGTGGGGCTCATGGTCTTTCCAAACGTGGTGATTCGCCGGGCATGAAGGTGGTGACGATCGATGGTGGAAGAGATGAAACTCAGGAGCTATATTTACAGAATTTACTAGAGTGAAGAGCTTCAGGTTTAATAAGCAAAGTCACACAGCGAACAAATTGAGCAAACTGTAACTTAAGGAAAAGAAGAAGAAAAGGGTCCTCTACCTAGACTAATGTCCAATGCTTTTGCGCCCCTTTTTAAGGCTTCCACAAATGAAGAACTTAAGGCGGTCCATGCACCTGAATCCCGCTCTAGACTTCGCTTAACCAATAACGGTTTAATACGCAGTAGAGCCACAGCACCTGAATGTTAAGCTCAACCTCAATCCGAGGGTTTGGGCTGAAGAAAAGGCGCAGTATCTGTCTCAGATATCGTTAGCGACACCATCGCCACACCGCGCCGTCGGTGGCTCAGGGAGTTAGAGCACTCGGCGAGCTGATCGGAAGTTCCCGGGTTCGAACCGACCACGAGCGTGCCGTAGTTTTTATGGAGGGCTCCGGAATAAAGTCGGCCAACTTGGGATCTTTAACGTGCACTGACATCGCACAGCACAGTGCACAGCACAGTATTCCGGAGGCCTCCACTACGGCACCTCTGCCATGCTTCGTGCACTCCCTCCTTTATCCCTTCCCTTACGGCGCGGTTCTGGCTGTCAACGATATATGACACAGATACTGGCCATTTCATTTCCTACAGGAAAACATTCTGCTGATTCTTATCCATCTCCACGCGGGAGACGTTGCCCTCCTCGCGTGATGCTCCCTCCCTTTCCCCTTTCTCATGTGCTACCCTCGCGGCCGGCATATGTCACAGCCGCATCAGCGCGCCACTTCCTGAAATACGACGGGCCATTTTCGCTAACTGGCAGGGCGAGTAATTTCCTGGATAACCTTGGAAGTATAGGACGGTGACGCGCAAGGTACGAAATGAACCCAGCTAGACCTCGGTGCCGGACTGGGCGCCTGCAAACAAAAGGGCCCCTCGCAAAACTCTCCACAACCCGCTCTATGATATGCGGATCCGCTGGCGTGGAAACGCTAGACCAAACTGATCGGCGCCGCCTGTCGACTGCTGCCCTTCGTATGTGCCACGCGTTTTCATGGCGCTGGCGGGTGCCAACGGTTAACACTGTTAGGAGTCTTCGGCCGTCGTAGCAACGCTGCGAAGCCGACAATAACTTCCGTGCTCTTGTGCGCGTTTGCGGGGGACGCGCGGCCGGGGAGCTCTTAGACCTCTCCGCGTACGCCAGAGGCGTACAGTAATCTCACGCTAATGTAAATAAAAAAATTAACTGCAGTTTAACTACCTCTGAACGTGGTAAGAGAGCGGAAGCTGCGGTGTATCGGGAAGTAGACGTGGCTTGGCGTCTGTAACGTTGAGTGCGTTTCGCACACTGGATAAGCAGTGCACCCACCCTGCTACTGTGGCAGGTGGGAGTTAAATTATTGGTTGATAGCGAGAGGTTGATCACCCAATGAATGCTGTAGCCTATTCTACCGCCCTCTACCGGCGAATTAAAAGGTCAAAGCTCAAGATCAAAAGTAATCTGGTGCGACACCATGGTCGACCAAATATGGTAAGGACTATAGCCACACTTCACCTCTTGCTCACTAGGACAACCGGCAACGCACGGCGAAATCGACTTTAACCAGCGTAGTGAAGCTTTCGCTTCAAAAAATCTAAATGAGGCCTTAAACGAGGGCCCGCCGCGGTGACGCAGTGGTTAGAGCGCTCGGCTACTGAGCCTAAGTACCCGGGTTCAAACCAGACCACGGCGCCCACGTTTCGATGGAGGCGAAACGCTAAGGTGCCCGTGTGCTGTGCGATGTCAGTGCACGTTAAAGATCCCCAGGTGGACGAAATTTTTCCAGAGCCCTTCACTACGGCACCTCTTTCTTCCTTTCTTCTCTTAGTCAAGTCTATTTTTTTCCCATGTGCACATAGTCAGGGTCGAGGGAAAAAAGCCAGAAATTGTGGCCCGACGTGCTCCTCAGTCCCTACATTGCAGGGCAGCTGGCAACTTGCAAATTACGCACACAAGTAACGTCGCAAAATGCAAACAATGGTTGTCAAGAACGCTTGGCGCATCGTTAGAAAAAAAAACAATAAGGAATGAAACGCACACACACAAAAAAAAGAAAACAGAAAGCAACAGGGAAATATGCTTCATAGAAAAACAGGTCTTTGGCTATCCAAATCAAGTCAACACTTTATGGTCATCCCTTCCCTTACGGCGCGGTTCAGGTGTCCGCCGATATGTGAGACATATACTGCGCCATTTCTTTTCCCCAAAAACCAATTTTCAGTTGTTCTCAAGCCCCGCCGCGGTGGCTCAGTGGTTAGGGCGCTCGACTAATCCGGAGTTCCCGGGTTCGAACCCGACCGCGGCGGCTGCGTTTTTATGGAGGAAAAACGCTAAGGCGCCCGTGTGCTGTGCGATGTCAGTGCACGTTAAAGATCCCCAGGTGGTCGAAATTATTCCGGAGCCCTCCACTACGGCACATCTTCCTTTCTTCTTTCACTCCCTCCTTTATCCCTTCCCTTAAGGCGCGGTTCAGGTGTCCAACGATATATGAGACAGATACTGCGCCATTTCCTTTCCCCCAAAAACCAATTATTATTATTGTTCTCAAACGAGGCGAGGCCTTACAGACCAGAACGGCGAACAGCGGCTTACATTTCGGGAGGTTGCGCACAACCGACGGGCAAGGGCGCCTCCTCCCAGAAAAATACAGGATATTATTCCCAAGAACAGAATTCAGGGTACAAAAACCTCATCCTATATTGATATTGCCGTGCTGCAAATTACAATCATGCTAAATTCAGAAGTGCAAGGACTGAAAATCAAAATTTGGTACATTCAACTTTATTCTCCTACGGTTCTGGTGATATCTGATGGCAAAAGGCGTCAAAGGTGCTGCGTTAGATTCCGGGAGTCTAGAGTAAAGCGGTTTTTGGCACAAGTAAACGCTCGACGTGTAACTGCTTGCAAGTCTTACATTACAAAAAAGAAAAATCGCATCTATTGGTGAAAAAAGAGTTCCATACTATCTTTGGGTCATAGGAATTGGTTCCAATGCAAGGTTGGCGCTTGCGGACACGTGAAACAAATAATGTTGCTCCTATCAAGAACTTGGAGTTCGCAGAAGTGTACTGCGCAGATAAAGTGAGTGCTTAGAATTTATTCTCCGAAACTTTCTGCGCCATGAATTTTACATATCTTGTTTCCGTGAAAGCCTTATTATGATACTTGATGCAATACGATGCTTGCCTTGAGTCTCGGTCCTCTACAAACAACAGACAGCTCTGTTATAGCGTTGTGGCTGACACCTGCAACACCGCATCCAGAAGGTCAAGAGCAGCAAAAGTGGCCCGCTTGTCAGAATTTCCTTCAAATCTTTCCGCATTTCCAACAAACAGAAAAAAACTATGAAGAAACACGAATATTTCCGAGAACAGTTTACTCTCCTTAGACTTCAAAATTTATTGACTGTTGAACCAAAGACCGACATTCAGAATACTTGCTTTCCTTACTTTGCACTCTTTGGGAAGTAACTTTCAGGGAAGTGGCACTTCCGTAAATTTACTACGTTGCCTAATATTTTCCCTTCCCCGTAGCCGCCTAAAGTGTCTTCAAGTCTACGCAGCATCCCGCCTCTTAAATATTTCTCAGACGTTGTTGACCCCATTCTAGGCCAGAACTGTTTTGGTTCCGCCACAGCGCAAAAAGCGTTTTGTCAAGCTCTTCAAACTAAAACTTTTTCGCCCAAGCACATAAACTTCATCCATTCTGTAAATATTTATCTGTTGCGAAATTTCTTACACACAAACACGAGAAGGATACATCACCTGTACGAAGAGCATATATGCAGAAAGGCACCCAAAAAGAGTCCAAGAATCTTTCTTCAGGACAGTAATAGTGACGCAGGTAAACATGTCTCAGAACTGCAATCTTCCGACGGTGGTCCTTCTCGATTTCTTAATGATTGTTATTGTTTTTTATTGATACTTTATTTAGATATTGCAGTCCTCGAATACGTCGAACCACAGATTGAAGTGTTAAAAAAACAGCACGATAAATGCAACGCCAACCTAAAAATTGGTTGCGAAGAACTATAAATTCCCGCACGCTTAGCTTTTAATATAAAAAGAAAGTGACATCATCACAAGGGCGTTCACATCGATCTAGGGTATTTCAAATAATATGACGCAATGCGTGAATGGTGTTTATCTTGCGTTTATCTAATACTTTACTGCACGGTTACGTAAAATCTGAAAACAACAGATCTCTTATTTTCTTTGCTGTTTGTTGTTGTTATTGAAAGCTTAAACATTTTCCATCACAAAGTAACTGGCTCCGTGTGTTAAGGTCATTGGTGCTGTTACAAAATATAGTTAGGCACAGCTGATAACAAGCGGTTAGGAGATGCCTAGAAATCTATATAGAAAAAACATGCCTGCCGCACAGAACAGCTAGCGTTTCTGTTCATTCTTAGATTTTCTCTCTTTCAAACTTTCGAGAAACTTGGCCACCGCAAAGCCGTTGCCTGTATGCTACGAGACTTTTATTTAATAGAAGGAAGATGTGGCACCCGTAATATCAAAAATTGCATTTGTGACGAAGTTCTTTAAAACCTGAATAAAATTTAAACATCATGAGTGGTGCGAATTATGAAATATTATTACGTATATTTCATGAAACCGTCCAACAAGAGATAATTGAAATTGCGCTTTTGAATGAACGCTTTCAATACATTTTAAAGTTAAGTTTAGGTATGCCCTATTTAATTAAAACGAATAATAATAAAGAACATGCTGCATTTTATTGCAGTTATTGCGGTACGACCACCTCAAAATAAACGTTTTCAAGCGCAATTCTGTTATTGACAAATTTGTTAATGAAGAACTTACGATGTATCTTGCATGGATTTCCCTTACAATTTGGTTGGCTTTTCAGATACCCGTTGAGTGCGGTCAGGTGTCATTGCGAATTTACCAGATAGGTTCTTTTCTAATGTTTCTAAAACTCAATGCACAGGAAGTGTTTTACTTCTTTAAAATTGTTTACTTTATGAAAGGAAAAAAATCCTAGTTCCAGTTAGTTTACGCTACGTTCAGTTCACACATTTTCACAGCATTATTGCATAGACAGAATTGTTGTGGTTCCATCTCAATGGAACGCCTGAACGAACGAAAAATATTTTTGATGCTGGTTAGGAAATAAAATTGTACTTATTCGCACTTTGTCCAGGTATTAAGAATTCTTTGAATATCAAAAAGAAGCACAAATGCAGTACATTATATTGTCAGTTGCTCCAGAAAGTCTAATAACATCACTTTTGAGGCGTGTAGTGCATGAGGCAGTAAACGTCTTTTCTGCACAAACCCAACTATTCTGGACAAAAGCATTTTTGAAGGGGAAATAGTTTATGAATGCATATATATATATATATATATATATATATATATATATATATATATATATATATATATATATATATATATATATATATATATATATATATATATATATATATATATACCAAAAGTGGTTTCTGGCACATGATTTGGTCACCCGCCGCGGTTGCTCAGTGGTTAGGGCGCTCGACTACTGACCCCGGAGTTCCCGGGTTCGAACCCGACCGCGGCGGCTGCGTTGTTATGGAGGAAAAACGCTAAGGCGCCCGTGTGCTGTGCGATATCAGTGCACGTTAAAGATCCCCAGGTGGTCGAAATTATTCCGGAGCCCTCCACTACGGCACCTCTCTCTTCCTTTCTTCTTTCACTCCCCCCTTTATCCCTTCCCTTAAGGCGCTGGTTCAGGTGTCCAACGATATATGAGACAGATACTGCGCCATTTCCTTTCCCCAAAAACCAATCATTATTATTATTCAGATGATTTGGTCAATATAATATAAAATCACCAAAAAACAGGATATAATTCATGAAGTTTCGACTGGAGGACCAGCCTTTTTCGAGTGTCAATGACACAGATGAGCGCTTACGTGAACTCACATTCTTTCATCAACGTTATTCTGTGTCACATCGCGAATGCCACATGCCGGGTCAGGCGCCTCGCCTTTTGCCTACGGAAAAGCTGCATTCCAGAAGAGATCGTCGCGCTTTTCGGAGCAGTCCAGCCTTCCTGGGGCCACGTTAAAAGGCTGTGCAAGAAGCGCTCATCTGTGTCGTGTCGTCGTTCTCTAGCCTTGTGTTCGTCTGTTTTAGCGCTGACCTGTTTCAAAGAAATGTTTAACCAAGTAGCCCAGCAGCAAGTTTTACTAAAGTGAAAAGCTTTCCCCATTGGTTTTCTAAGACATTCCTAACTGCTCCATGCGAGCGATAGAAAAACTTGAAAATGAATATGTTGGTACACATCGGAAAAATAGATTATTACTTTCAATAATTGCATGACAGTACCTTACCATTTTCCAATATTGAAAATTGTTGTCCAAAAGTGTTGGACTGCAGAGTTTTCCAAGACATGAATTAAAGAATAGTTTGGTTTATGGCTTATGTGGGTTTAACGTCCCAAAGCGACTAAGGCTATGAGAGACGCCGTAGTGAAGGGCTCCGGAAATTTCAACCACCTGGGGTTCTTTAACGTGCACTGACGTCGCACAGTACACGGGCCTCTAGAATTTTGCCTCCATCAAAATTCGACCGCTGCGGCCGGGATGGAACCCGCGTCTTTCGGGCCAGCAACCAAGCGCCATAACCACTCAGCCACCACGACGGCCCTGAAGGAAAGAATACAAAGATGAACAACTTGATATGCTGAACCCCATAATTGGCGGAATAATTTGAAGCATGGCCACCGTAATCTGCCGAAGCGTTCACATCGAGTAACGCATGAGAAGAGGTCCTCATTTCTCCCGCTCACAACGAACATTCTGGGGCGGGTGAGAAGCTTTTAGTGCATATTTTGAGTACTCAGACCCTCTCACACATTGGTTTTGTGCTTATACTGGTGATTATCTCCTCGAACACGATTACGGGTGCCGTACTAATTGAACACGCGGCTTCAGCTCCTGTTAGAAACATTAAACGCGTTGTGCCCCGACCTCAGCTTCCTAACTAACGGCTGCAATCAACCTATTTTCAATGCCTAATTATATAATGTAAGTGTTTGTCTGGAGCCGCCTCCAAGAAACTGCCTGTTCTTTTGTGAGATGGCTATGAGTTGAGAGAAGAGCTCTTGTTCATCCTCGAGGCGTCGTGAACTAAGTGAGTTGTGTGCCTACCTGCGCTCTGATCTCACGTTTATAATAATTGGTTTTTTGGGGAAAGGAATGGCGCAGTATCTGTCTCATATATCGTTGGACACCTGAACCGCGCCGTAAGACAAGGAATAATGGAGGGAGTGAAAGAAGAAAGGAAGTAATAGGCGCCGTAGTGGAGGGCTCCGGAATAATTTCGACCACCTGGGGATCTTTAACATGCACTGACATCGCACAGCACACGGGCGCCTTAGCGTTTTTCCTCAATAAAAACGCAGCAGCCGCGGTCGGGTTCGAACCCGGGAACTCCGGATCAGTAGTTTTCAAAATCGCTTTTGCTGAAAGCTCTCCGAAATGTACGCTACAAAAATGAAGCTGCAGCTTAAGTACCCCATTTCATTTGATTCTTAAAAAACATTATCGTGCAATCCTTCTATTAAATTTTGTCAAATGTGACATGTTAGACACAGCTGCGTTTGTTCCATTATTTCTGTTTTTTTACTGGCCTCAGTCTGTGCACCAGCAAACCATAAGCTCGTCCAATCGCATATCCCTATTAGAATAAGTGAACCGCGATGTGACTCAGCGGCTTTAATTTTCGGCTGCTGATCCAAAAATGGCGGCTTTGTTTACGGCCGTGGTGCCGTTATTTCTATGCGCGCGAAACCAGAACACTGGTTTCTGATGTGTGCAGTCAGCGCACTGAAAGAGCCCCAGGTAGTCTAAATTAATTGTGGAAACTACGCTAGCGCTTCACCGCTGTCATAATCTCAGCTTTCTTTAGTACATGACCGGAAGATATCAAAATATGCTTGCAATAGCAGTCAGCTTGTGTGAAAGGGGAAGAGTCTTAACTATTGGTAGGGAACATGAGGTGTTATGTATTGCTTTGGTATTCGCATATACCGATTGTGATTACTTTATAACAATGATGCGCCATTATTTTTGTATACTAGCATCAAACTGATTATATGGCGTTAACCGCCCACTGTGGCTTACCTTTCTCGCAGTCCCTCTCGTAACTCTCCGAATGTCCTGATGCCTTCTGATGTTACCTGCGACTCGTCTAATTGCGGGCTCAGCCAGCGCTAATAAAATATTTTGCTTCCGAGCATTCATAGCTGGAAACTTCTGTTTTACTCCAGTTTGGAAGCAAGGACTGGCGCCGTGAGCAGAATGGAGTTCTGGCTGTCAGACCTCTAACAAATATGTAAGCGCCTAATAAAGGACGAAAGTCCTTACATTATGTTTTGAATGGCAGTCACCTGCGCATGACCCAAATGCGGCTACATCGCTCTGTGGTGTACTACTCTTATGAGTGCCATTATGAACGAAAGTTACCTCCAAACTGAAGAGCTTATTCTACTCAATGCAATGCACGGTTCAATTGCAAACGTGTGTAATGTCGCCAATGACAATATGTTTCAAGGCGAAGGCCGAAATCCGAAATCTCAACAACAGGCTCTTTTTTCCTATATACATATAGAGGCCCCAAAGAAGAGACCATGTACTGTGTTTTTTTTAGACTGGATAAAAGTCATATGTTCTCCGCCCTCTTTTGAAGCAGTGTTAAAAGTAGGGGTACAGAATCTTTTTGAGCTCGAAAGCAATTTAGCCCTCCTATGTATTGAAGATACTACTTGCAGAATTTCATGGGTCGACGATGAAGCTACGGAACCATCGTTATTACCTAAATTTATAGTGTGCCATGATAAATATGCTCCCAGTTCACTCTTGATAGCGCAGTATATTGCGTTTTGACCGAATAACCTCTATAATCATGAAGATTCATCAAAAAAGCAATAATCTATGCATGCTGAAGGGGAGTTTATAGTGTTCTGTACATATTCCCACGATCAACACAGATTCTCTGCAATTCACTTTCTGCCGCAGAATTTTCGCTTTGTGCCTAATGTCATCCGTGGAGCAAAAACTTACATTGATTATAACGGATAAACTTGTAAGAAGTCTATTGCAGGCAAAAGCCTCAAATGTTAATGTAATGTGGGTTCCCAGACGGAAACAATTTTTCGTTCATTCTTTGAATAGAGGGGCGATGTCTAATCTCTTTGAACCCAGTTACCACAGGAAAAAGTTAGAAGCGGACTTAAGTAACCGTATTTCTGCCATGATTCGCAGCTCTTCACTACTGACCTTGGAAAGCTAACCTGATATTGGTTATGCTCACGAAACCAGAGATCACCTTGTGACCACATCAGGCGATTTGACAAGGCTTCTGCAGTGCGGACCTTAGTTCCTTCATCACAGAATATTGACGGAACCGTAAGCGGACAACAAGACGAGGACATGAGAGACACACGAAAAAGCATCAACCTGCAATTGAAGTTCGGGCTTACGTGTCCGTCATTATGAGCTACCAACACAAAAAATCAGCCTTCTCTCGAAGAAAGTGAACTGAAAGAATGTTTCAAGCACCGAAAACTCACGCAGCGGCTTATCTTTCCGCAATTAGGCCGCACCGTTTGTTGCTTTCTTGAGACGCGACTTGATGAGAAAATTTTAACCTAAAAGTGTTGTGAGTCAGCTTGCCCGCAGCTTTTATTGAGAGCTTAAGTACTGATTTGGGTATTCAGAGCAGAAAGGATGGCTAACATAGGGGATGCAGGGGAAAACGCACTTAATGCATAGTTGGCTTAGTCTTCTGAGTATTGCTGAGACGGAAGAGATTAAGTCTTGTGAAAAATTTCCCCTAATAGAGGATATTTCAATTCTGTCTTCTCAGCACCGATGCACAGACACAGCTTCCCATTCTTTCAGTAATTGTACGCCACTGAGAGAGTGTTCATAAAATATGACGGGCACTAATATTTACAAGATGGCAGCGACGCTTATCCAAAACTAAGTGCCCACTTTGCATTGCATTAATCGAATGCTGCTCAATGGAGTTTTAGGTGTTTACAATTATTAATTAAATTTCCAACACAAACATTTATCCCGGATCAAATTCAATGCGTCCGCTTGTAAGTCTGAAGATTTGCATTTCACCTCAGAATTCAACTCCACAGCAATGATACAGGGTCTAAGCAAAGCGGCCCTGTTTGTTTCAAGTGATCCTTTTATGCGTTATGCTTACCTCGGAAATATTAAATATAGATGTGTCGGGGTAATGCCCACAGCCCCCGCATTGAAACTTAAGATGTAATTGCCACTTCGGGGAAGGGCAAACAAATGCGCCATCAATCGGTGTGTACTGTCTGGCAGGTTTTACAAAGTTTAAACAGATCAAAGGCCCGCGTGAAGCACCGAGAAAGGTTTGTAAAAAGCGGCCGCTCCATTAAATATTCATTACAGAATGTCCTGCTTCCGCGAACAGCTCAAGCGACAGTAACATTTAGAAGTGCTATGAAATGGAAGTTCGCTAATTATGCTTGCACAGGCAAATGGGAAAAGAAGTTGTCTGAATCAAGGCTAGAGGTTTTTTCTTCTTCTTTGAGTAGTTTTCGTTTATGGCGCACAGTTTGTGAACTCAGAATAAATCTCGACCTAGTACTAAGAATAACCTCACCTGAAAGACTTTTTATATATAGGAAAATTGTTTTTACCGGTTTCAACAAACAATGGTTTTGGCGGTTTACTGAAAGGTCTTTCAAAGGGAGCGCTTCAAAGGGCGGTCCGCCTCGGCCCCGATGTCCGCTGTGTACAGTGGCTTGAAGGGTAGCGCCACAGCTCTGTAAAGTATCTCGCAAAAATGTACGCAGCATTCTGCGACGTTAGTTTTTCGCTAGGGTTACTTCCGCTGTGTTTTGCGGTTGTGCCTTCGCGATGAAATCATTCAATTAACTTTTATCGGCGCCTCGAAATTAATTTATATTATATTTCTGCCTGGTGTGCTTTTCCAGCCTGATGTTCTCTCTAAAGATGAGTCGAGCTTGTTATTTATGAACTGTGTTATCCTAACAGAGTCGGCACTTCGTCTATAGAGTGCACTGTGGATATTAAGTTCAGTGGTCTGTTCGCAAATTGGCTCAGTACCCGTTTCCTAGAAAAATCGAGGTAAAAAATCACACCATGCTAATAGGTTATAGTGGCTAAGCTACAAATGGCGATTCATTTTGCAAAGAAAAAAAATCGAAATTTGCAAGAGAGCCTACCATATTGAGCGCCATTTCCTGCTATTCGGCAACAGATGTAGTGGTCTTTTGCTCCAGAGATCCCCCTGTCGATCGTATCTACCCTGTGTGTAGTTCTTCCATTGCCTTGAATAGATTATTCCTTCGCAAGCTTCAACGAGAATCTAAGTACAGATTTATTAATCGCAAGATATTATATCTAAAGTAGGCTCAGATGAAAAAGATTCAGAGGAGCGCTTCGGTCACCTTACGTGCATAAAGGCGAAAGCCATTGTGTCGTCCTGTTCAGCTCTCTAGCTCAGCACGATTGCCTCATGCATCTCGAATTAGTTTCGTTTTCAAGTTACGACATACTATACCTTCGTTATATCTCATTGTGTTCGCTATATCTGGTTTCAAGTTACGACATATGCCTTCTAAAACACCCTAGTTTCGTCGGACTAGGTGGCCGAGTGGTTAAGGTGATGGACTGCTAATCCATTGGGCTCTTCCCCTTGGGTTCGAATTCCATCCTCGCCGACATTTCATTTCATTGATTGAAAGGTGGAGCTGACACTTCTTGTAGACGTTTCCTGCGTACAGGTCTTGCGCACACTGATGAGGCAAGAAAGGCTTTCGCCTTAAAAGTAGGACATTCACGGATTCAGACAAGTATGTTCCCAATACAGACATGCCCTTCAGTATAAACATTCTTGCTCAATACGGAGCGTCAGGCTGCACATTTATCTTCTCAATCGCAGTCGGTGCTCATGGCAACCTTTATTTTCGCGTCAAACGTTTTGAGTATGCTTCGGCTGTTCCTGTTGACTTTTCCTGTGACGGTTTCTGCCGGCAGCTTTCCTGCGGTCCTGGGACAGAAAAACAAAAATGGATGAACACAGAAGTGGTCACACATTCTCTCAGTCCACTGCCGAGGAAGGTTGAGCACCATACTTGTTATTCGAGTCCATGGGTAACACCGGGCGGACGCCATATTATTGGGAAGGAAACGTATACGGCCGTCTTTATTTTTCATTCTTTGCTCTCGCCTCGTGTTAGTGCCGGACCCGGAACCAGCAAGTGAGGCATCAATATCGACGCGTTGCGCTTTGTTTATTCGCAGCCATCGCCGCAGGTTCCCTTGAGATGAATGTGGAACTGTCCGGTTGTGACACCTGCAGTGGAATGAAAAGATTGATTCCCCTGTCACCAGACCTGTCTTTATTTCCCGCGGGAACGGGCCGGGGAAAACTTTCAGCTCTCTTCCCGTCCATTCCCGAGAGCGGTAAAAGGTGTCCCGGGATCTCAGGAGTGAAGAAAGGGTCGGGGACAAGGTGTCTTAATATTGAGGAACAAACAGCAACTAATGGCATGGTGTACCAATAAGACTCAAAGCGCCGGTGGTTTCCTACACTCAGAACTTATGGCAGCTCTAGCTCAAGATGCGCTTACATAGCTAAAGTTCACTGCAGAAAAGTTATGGTATGTACTCGACTATGGGCGTGAATTTTCCCACGTGCTAATGCTATTCCACAGATTCCCTGAGTATAAAAGCTTCTGAATTGGGCAGTTGTAATATTTAACTTCGTTGCGCCTCATCCGTGCAATAGTTTTTTCGTTGGGGCGCAGGTATCTTTGAAAACGACCAATGTGTGTTGCTGGGCGAGTTGGTTGAGGTACATTCCCAAACGGCTGCCTTCCAAACTGAAGTACTTAGTTGGCGCACTTGTGCGTCCTCCTCGTTCTCGTTCGTTGTCTGCGAGCGCTGTTTTTTTCAGCATCTTTGAAGAATTCGCTACCTCTTTACATAAATGTTGAAATCCACCAACTGGATTGGTCTACATATTTGTCAAGACCACCTTTCTCAGCCTGACATTTAGTCAGCGTTTAAGATGATGACACACTCGCTGAGCTCGCTTTAACAGCAATACGATCTAAAATTTTATGGACGTACTGCTTTGTACCTAGGCAGTAGAAACATTTTGAATTACGCTTTTCATGCATTGCATACGGATGTGCTCATGGTAAATTTTTTATACTCGTTACACGTCAAAAACTTCTCACTCTTTCGTAATTTTCGCATTGTATAAAAATATTTTCATTTTAATTCCGGCATTTTTCGATATCTGTTAGAAGTGAGCACTAACTACAAAAAGCTTAATGTTTAAAACTTTCTGTCCGTAATTTCAGAGTATAGGCAATAAAGGGTTGGAAAATTGTACGTACCGGTGGGGACATTCGTTGAAGTCACGAAATTATACTCATCGCCATTTTATGTGGGCTGAATGTTGTTTCAAACCACACAATGTAAACAGGCACATTTTTTTCTGGCTGTCTCTTTCCATCGAGCAGATTGTAAATCTGTCGCCATTAATCGGAGTCTCTTGGTTTGTTCCTATTGATTGCATATATATAGGACGATATTTCGCCAAGCTCAAAAGTAGCCCGAACAGTTTGGGGTTATAGAGATAAAAGAAAGGATATGGATACCAATGCTAGAAGTTAAAAGAAACGTACCGAAAACCAACACGTTGCAGTCGCACTTTCTGTGCTGTTACCTCTTTTTTTTTCTAAACACCGCAGAGCTCCGAAGCAACGAAGATGTATCGAGTCAAAGTGGAATTCGCTGTACCCATACCTCGCAGAGCACCCACAGATAATGCAGTAGTGCGGCTGAAATTCGTTGGAAGCTTCTAAATTTCTGTAGCAAGTTTTTTGCGTCGAGACCTACCTGAAAGCAGCCAGAAAGTGCATCTCGAAGGCCTAAACTTTGTGACGGATGGTGAATAGAAAACTTTGGCATCTGCAAGCCGGAAGAAGCGCAGCCAGCAGGCTAAGATAGAAGCCGGCAGGAGTGCCTCCTTCAATGCACATTTCTTGTTTTACCTTAGCGGAAGCTGTCCATAAACCTTTATCAAGTGGCCTTGGCATCTGTGCTGGCATCGCGATCATATATTTTAAGCTTGTATATACAAGTCCAAGCGTTTGCCAACTGCGCAATGAAATCTATGTACAGTGACCTTTGGGTTTGAACACAACATATACTGAAGAGTGATCATATCAAATGGCGCGATCGCCATTGGTAAGGCAGTAGACATGTTGTCTGTAAAGGAAGTTTTTTCCGACGGGGGCACAACCGGAATTCTGGTAGCTTTCCGGTTTTCTGTGCAGTGTTGGCGCCCCAGTCAAAACGCACTACAGGATTCTAATACAGAAAATTTCTGTAGTCTGTAGTCTTGTCGTATTTTGGGCATGTCTTGTGTAGTCTGTCTTGTCTTCTGTAGTCTGTCTTGTCTTTTGTAGTCCTGTCTTCTGTAGTCTGTCTTGTCTTTTATAGTCTGTCTTCTGTAGTTTGTCCTCTCTTTTGTAGTCTGTCTTGACTTCTGTAGTCTGTCTTGTCTTCTGTAGTCTGTCTTGTCTTCTGTAGTTTGCCTTGTCTTCTGTAGTGTGTCTTGTGTAGTGCTCGTACACTGTGTAACAGTCGTTACTGTCACCTGTCAATTAACACAGGATTTGTGTTCTGGAGTAGGCTATGCACAAAAATGCACAGCTTGTTAATGGTCGCCTGTCAATTAACACAAGCTTTGTGCATTCCAGAGTAATTCGTGCACAAAACCACTAGAATTGAAATGAAAATGATCAATATTTATTTACTGTTTTGTGCTTTTCTTCGAGCTTGCTGATGCATGCTGTCCAGCGTTGTCCTGGCCGCAGGTTCCTAGATACATCGCCCATGAGCCAAGAAAAATGGTTTTTGTCTTGGCTGAAAAAAACAAAAAATAGAGATCACCGCTGCTACCTGCGCAAAAAAAATGTGAAAGCGTTGATGCTTCCTCGACACTGGTCGCCTTTCAAATTTGGCGCCATGGTTGTTTTCTCGTTGACTTGATTGGTTATCAATTAACCCTTATTTTACCCTTATTTCATTCCAGCAACGATTTCGAGTTTTCAAATTTTCCTCCACGGATCATTCCTGCCCACTCACTGAATACCCGCCCAGTCTAATCACGCGTTCATTGCCTTTTGCTTCTCAATAATTACCTAATTGCCTCTAATTTATCATTTTTTTCCTATCTCCAGGTTAAGTATAGGACACTTATCACTGGTCACGTGATTGCTCATTTCGAGTTCTCAAACTTGGCGCCAAGCTTTGGCTTTGTCCATACTTCCAATTTTTCAAACTTGGCACTACGCTGTAGCTCCACCTACTTTCAGCGTTTTCAAATTTCGCGGCACTTTTTCTCTGGCCCAGCCACTTTTTGGACATTTTTGGCTGTAAATAATTATCCAATTATGAAATTTTCTTTTCGAGCAGCACCCTCACATCATCCTCTGCCAATTACACAACCAATCGTATGATGCTATCTCTTCTGAGTTGCCCACAACTGCTGCGGACACGATCCCCGGCAACATAGCCTAGTAAACTTCTCACTTTATTCAAAATGTTGTAATACTGGACAAGGCTTAAGACTGGCCGAGTTGGTACTGACTCACCTTAAAACCAGCCACAACACACAAGAAGACATGAGCTCAAGAGGCGGGACTAACAAAAATTTAATTGAAGATTTTGATTATTTGATTTCTGATGGTTTAACGTCCCAAAGCGACTCGGGCTATGAGGGACGCCGTAGTGGAGGGCTCCAGAAATTTCGACCACCTGGGGTTCATTAGCGTGCACTGACAACGCACAGTACACGGGCCTCTAAAATTTCGCCTCCATTGAAATTTGACTGGTGCGGCCAGGATCGAACCTGCGTCTTTTGGGACAGCAGCCGAGCGCCATAACCACTGAGCCACTGCGGCGGCATCATTGAAGGAAAGCCGCAAAAGGAGACCCGCGAAGAGATACAAGCGCACAATAACCCAAAGTGCAATCAAAGGTCACTGGCATACTAATGAATCATCTAAAAAAGCAAATTCCTTACGGTGAAGGTTTTCCAATGGCTTAGCCACACGTGTCCTTAGCCTTACCGATGTAGTAAGCCTCAACTATCTACCGACAGATTTATCCCTTCCATAAACCACTGATGTGTCGTGGAAATTAGGCGTGCAAAGAGACATGTCATCCTCAGATTTGCATTCACAAGATTGAGCATACAGTGCCAGATTAGAATTTGCCTTCCCCCTATAGAGTGAAAGTGCTCAGTCAAGTGCAAATTCAAATATCTGCCTGTCTGCCCATATTAGTTGCAGCCATAAGGCAGTAGAACGCAATAAACTCCATTACTTTTGCAAGTGGTGAACCTTTTTTGTGACACTGTCCATTGTGGACAAGTACCCAGTTTTATCAAGCCTTTTTAATGGCGGCGCAAAGGCCTCCTGTCTTGCACTTCGCTGTTAAGACAACAGCAGCATTACGCTTTCCCGTGACTTTCTTGAGACTGTGAAATACTGTGGAGGTAAGGTGTATCAGCATCATCGGAGTATGTGCTCCTTACCCTCGAGCGAGTGAAAACATACGACAGGTTGTTGAGATGGGCAAGTGGGAACCCAGCTGCTTGGAAACCTGCTACAAGAATGCGTCCTCAGCAGTGATGGCATGACTTATCTAAAGCTGATGTCATGCACACGATTGCACACCCATCAAGTGTTTCCATCTTTACTGACCTTAACCAGGGACAAATACACCTCTTCACCATCCTTCCCCAACAACGAGTGGTCCGACTCGTAGCTAAAAAGAGCCTTCCCCGATCTTTAGCTGTAGCCCCGACAAACATATTCGTCCACAAAGCGCAAGTCTGCATCAAGAAACTGCTAACGGTTCTGCTTAGACAATTCTGATGTAAAAGACAGGCCTTGACCGCATGCCTTAAAGACTCCTAAAACATCTTGTGCCAACTTATCTGAGCCTTCTATGTCCAGAAAAATTACAGTCATGAACATAACGAAATGCTACTATGCCAAGGTCTTCCAAACAGGGCTCTAATGCCTTATTGACTTTAGACAAAAAAATGTTGCTGAGCAAAGGTACGACCTGCGTGTAAATACCGCCCTGCCAACTGACAAATGCGGATTTGCAGTAAAAGGACAACAGCCCCAAGAAGCCAGCAACCGAAATCACGCAATCATCTGTAAAAGCATGTTCATTGTTCACCCTGATGCCGTTTGCACATACCTCAGAGGTCTATCATGTGACAATGAATAGTGCAGGCCCTCCATGTCGATGCTCACTGCAGAGCACCTGCCCAGGTTGCTGTCCACAAGAAACTAGAACTCCACAGAACTCCACTTTTGTGAGTTGGCAAGGCGGTATTTACATCAGAAATCAGGCATATGCAGAGGGTCCCAGGTTGCACTGTTCCTCCGCGACATTCTTCTGTCCAGAGTCGATACCGCATCAAAGCCCTGTTTGGAAGGCCTCAGCATAGTAGCATTTCGTTATGTTGATAGCTACCTAATTTTTTTGCACAAGGAGGGCTCAGATAAGTTGGCACAAGACGTTTTAGAAATCTTTAGGCATGTGGTCAAAGCCTATCTTTTAGGTCTTAATTTCACTAAGCATAACCGTTTGTAGCTTCTTGACTTAGACCTGCGCTTTGCGGACGACCACATATGTTGGCGCCAAAGCCCAAGATCAGGAAGCCTCTTAGCTACGAGTTGAACCACTCGAGGCTGGTGAAGGACAGGTTTGGCAATCACATGCATCACGACTGCTTTATGGAAGTCATGCCATCACAGTGTTTAGAATGCATTCTCAGAGCAGGTTTCCAAGCCAATGGCACCTGGGTTCCCACTTGCCCATCTTGCGCACCTGTCAGTGTGTTTTTACTCTCTCGAGGGAACGGAACACCGTTCACATGATGCTGACGTAGCTGAGCAGCACAAAAAGACGGGCTCTATACCTTACCTCCACGCCATTTCGCACCATCCCAAGAAAGTTGCACCAAAGTATGATGTTGCTGTTGTCTTGACCGCTAAAAGTAAGGTATGAGCCCTTTGCTTCTTCGTTCAAACTAGGCTTGATACAACTACGGGTAATCGTCCGCTATGCACAGTGGCAGATAAAAATGTTCACCACTTGCAAAAGTCACCGGTTTTTTGCATTCCACTGCCTCGTAGCTGAAACTACTATGGGCAGACAAGCAGATATCTGAATGTGCACCTGGCTGAGAGCACTTTCACTGTATAGAGAGGAAGGCGAATTTTCACCTGACACTGCACGTTCAATCTCGTGAATGCAATCGGAGAACGACCTTTCTCTTTGCACGCCTGATTTCTGCGGCACATCAGTGGTTTAGGGAAGTGATAAATCTGTCCTGATATAGTTGAGGCTTACTACATCAGTAAGGCTAAAAACAAGTGCCTGGCTAAACCGTCGGTGAACCTTCACTGTAAGGAATTAGTTTTTTAGATGGTTTACTAGTACGTCAGTGCCTTTCGGTTATTTTTTGCCCTCTCACTGCTTTGGGGTCTTGCGTGCTTGAATCTCTTTGCAGGTCTTCTTTTGCCACTTTCCTTCAATAAAATTTCAGTTGTTAGACCAGCCTCATCTTGTGCTCATCTCTTCTCCTGTATTGTGTCTTCCGGCTGGTTTTAAGATGTAATACTGAATGCCGAAAGAAAGCCATTTTAGAGTCAAGTGCACTTATAATGGCCACAGCTATAATGAATGTTCATTTATTACAAAAAATAGTGCTTACTTCATTATTTTATGCATGAAGTATATGACACTGCATCAAAATAAAAAAAGGACTAAGCCTCTAACCCTCATGGCCAAACTGCAGTTACAGCAAACAAAAGGACACCATAAACCTGCCCCACATGCAAAAGCTTGCACTACAGGCCAATGCAGAAATAAGATCAGATTACTTCCCAAACTGCATGACACTGCCACGCAAAGTAAAGATTGTGACAGGCAATAAAGGAGCAACAAAAAAGCAAACTGTAGGTAGCAGCCAATCTCATGCAGACAAGCTACAAGGTCAGGCCAACATAGACGTGGAAGAAATTTGAAAAAAAAAGCCACAACAAGCACATAATAATTTTTAAGGTTTTCACAGCCCTTTAAATGGCAAATACTTTCCTGGAAAAACATAACAGAAGTGGCAATTTTTTTTTGGCAATCAATTTTTTTCATGTACTTCATTATTCTTGAAGCATGGGCGGGCATAGAGTAGTCAGATTAGTGCATGCGTTCCTAAGCAATGCCATGCCAAAAACTGTACTTACAGAAAAAGCTTGCCTTACTGAGTGAATACCACTGGCCATCCACTAATTTCCCAGCCTGCTCCAGGTCCCTGGCAAAAATCACACGCAACTTGGTGGCTTGCACAACTTCCATGCAACTCTTGGTCTTTAGCTGGAAAAAAATTGAGGGATCAGCGAGATATAAAATTTTACATGCATTGCTTTGTTTCAATGACCGACTAAGAAAGAAACAGCGGTTTCTGTGAGCGCAACTATTTTTTCACACTAGCTTTCTACAGTAAACCATGTTTATCGCGATCTAATTCACACTGACTTGCTGCATGGCCCCAGCACTACTGTGTATAGCTCTATGGTTTCAAATGCTTGTTAGCTCTGAGCCCTTGGGCTTGCACTCGTTAATGCAGAAAACCTCGGAAAGGGCAACCAGCGCTTCGAGCTTTAAGCCATAGGTATTCAGAAGCTCAGTGGTCTGTGGGAGAACTTTTGGCTGGGTGACACAGTAGCAAATGCTGCTCCAGCTACTTTCACTCCATTGCAAAAAACTCGCACAGCAGAGACCTGTCTTCCATTTTGCATTGCAGAAACAATAACTGAAATTCAAAGCACGCATACTAAATGCACACCTACCTTCCAACACAGCTTCATAATAATGGGTATAATTATTGGAATGAAATACCAGTCAGCACATGTAGCTTTCAGTTTATCCAAAAATTATAAGCAACCGACAAACAATAAACATTAAAAGAGAAATAAAATAACCAGAATTGTTTAAAAAATCTGTCAGAAGAATTATGTGACATCCACAACACTCCAGCAGTTCTTCGGCTTTGTGCACCTTCAAACCACACTTTCTTACAGGCACATTTGCACAGAAATTGTGTTGAACCTGATCTTTAGGAATCTTTTTTGGTGCAACAGTAGGAAGAAACCAGGTTTTACCCAAAAACGAAGCACCCTACACATCGCATCACAAGCCCAGATGGTGCACTTGAGTAGCCTCTTATGCTTATGCAAGAAACAGAAACAGAGATATCTTGACTAAATCAAAAAAAGAGGAAGTGCAGTGCATGTGTAATGCAGAGAAGATATAAGCAATACCACACTAAAACACTGGGAGGATTCTAAGAGTAGGTGAATGCATGAATGGGTGGCAATCAGGTGGCTAAATGAGATTAGGAAATTTGAGGAAAAAGGGTGGTAGCATGTGGCACAGGAGACAGTTACCTAAAATGAACTAGAGAACCATTGTTCTGCACTAATTTGAACAGCACATTCACACGACAGACAAAATCACTAACTCCAGGAACAGACTGAGCATCATGCAACTCAATGTCAATCACCATTGCAAATGGCACCAGCACCGCAGACTGCACATGAGGAAAAGTAGACATATTTTTGCTCTCAACTTTGAGCAGCAGTCAGCTGCGCTTTTAGGAGCAAAGCTCTAAAGTACGGCAACATTGGCACTTTGTTTTACTGACATGAGGGTGCTTGTGAGCGTGCAAGTCCCATGTTTGTTTTGCACCAAATGTGTTAATTGCGAGGTATGTTTAACTAAAGAGGGGCATCTAACACGGGCATCAGCTCTTCATTACTTCCCTTCTATATCCCTCCCTTATATCACTGTTCAAGTGTCCACCAAAATGTGAGACAGTTACTGTTACATTTCCTTGAATTTTCCTTCAACTAATTTTAAATTTTTCAAGTATACAGCTTTAAGAAGGTAGAGGTACAAACTGTGCAGTATAACCATATGCTATGGCAATAAACCAGCAATAAATCTGTGCTGACAGCAGCTTGCCCAGTGCATTGCAAGGATGCTATACCATACAAGGATTGGTGTCATCGTGCAATGTTACATTACTGACTGACAATTTGGTCTCTGTGTCAGAAATACTGGTAAACCATCATTGTAGAGCACAATGTTTTTAAAGGGATAAATGAACATATAGGTCCTTTTCGAGGACACATATGCATGCCAGGCAACAGGTGCGCAATGTCAAAGCACGTTTATGTTAACAGCAGCTGCGTCAAGAGCTACATCAGCGACTATATTTTGTACAAGTCTACAGTTCCGGTAATTATAAGCTGAGGTACTGCTGTGAAGTGCATGTAGAGTTTCATGCATTTCTAAACCTAGCTTCAAGCCTATATTGAAAATATTTTTCTAAATAGGCAGCTAAGATATGCATCACTGAAAAAGAATAACTACCATGAACGGATCAGGACGGATGACACAGCCGAAGGCAGGAAGCACACATGGCCCAATAGATGCTGGCCGCTGGCAACTGCAAATAAATACATCCAGAGCAACAGCTGTCAGTGGCTGTAGCCATGTCATGAATGACAAGAGAGGAAATCGTCTACTGCTTTAAAAACTAAACTTAGACGTTATATAAGTAAATAAAAAACCAATGAGCTAGCCCATGACAAAACAAATGAACAGATTTTATGTAATGCACCCATATACATTCTTTGAGAAGAGTCACAATGACTGTTATAACCACACTGAAAGATGAGCTGGCTGAAATACCGCACACCAATTTGAATATAGGATGTGCAGGTTTTCATTAATTCCTATCATGGTGCCTTGCACCAATGTCTAGGTATTAAATTGAAAGTTGCAACCAGTCTGCCTTGGTTAAATGAGAAGAGAGAATGGAAAAAAGCATGCCTTCACTAGCAAGAAGCTTGATATCTCACAGCACAGCTTGGCATCATAGAAAAATTGCTAGCGCATTTAACAAATCTGCATACAATTAAAAGCTGCACAAATTTGTCGACTGGCAATGCAAGTAAAGGCAAGAGAAACAAAAAAATACCGAAGAACACTCGTGAGTGCGGCGAAGGGAGGTCTGTGGGTAGGATCCCGTGCCTGGGAAGAGTTCCGAGCTCGGAGAATCGCCGGCACCACAGCTGATGGCACGCAACCAAGAATAAATAACAAAGCGAAAATAAGTAACAAAAAACCATCGACAATGGCGAACGACTTGAATGCGGGCCACAAAAGCGAGGGATATAGCAAAAAGGTAGAAATCCTAAATAATTGTGCAGTTGCATATCCGACAGCTCGCAGTGCTCAGAAGGAGAGGAAGCATCAACGTTTAAAGCTCAGGAGACGCAAGATTGATCTAACTTTGACATAACACTGCCTCAAATCCTGTTCCACTGGGGAAGCACAGACAAGTTTACAAATGACAAGGCGATGAATATGAACTAGCCTTTCGCATGCGATCACTGTCTCAAAATTTAGTATGACGCATATTAAGGCACAAGCACTAATCCGATGAGTACTAACCCTGAGCAAAATAGTGCGGTGTCTGATCGCAGCTGGCCTAGCGCGAGCGCTCCGCCGCGCGGCACTTCTCGCTCATCGTCTTCTACGCAGTGCAAATCCATGCTTTTGCACCGAGTGTCGAAGCGCTAGCAAGCGAAAGCGTAACTCTGTTGTGATATCTGGTGCCATTTTTATTTACCACGGCACGCGAGTAATAAATGCACATAAAGACAATGAGAACAACACTTGTCATGCAGGATATAGGCCCTGCTTTTTTGGCGCCGCATTTTAGCTGCGGCAACCGCAGGCGGACTGCCTCCACTCACATCCCTATATAGCCGCATACAAATAGCGCGTGTGAATACAGATCATTAGCAAAGAAACGCAGAGCGGGACTCACCGGCCATGCGATTCATCCAGGCTTAGTAAAACGGCGCAGGAGTCTTCGTTCCCCTAACAGATGAAAAGACGTCGCAGCACTCTTCATGGCTTACCCGTTGAAACTCGCCAATGTTGACAGGCCGAAATCCTGGTCGTTGGCTTCCAAAACACACTCCTGCTCACCTTCCTATTGAATGAGTTCTTCACACGTGTCCGCCGTACAAGTACTCAAGCAATGCCTCAAAGAGGCAAATAATACAAAACACGCGTTGTCGGTTGCGCTGCAATGGCGCCGACGGCTGCGCTTTCGTGTCAGTGAAAAATTACAACCGACAAAAAAAATTGTTTTTTAAACCATGAATACTTATATTATCTTCACAACAAAGACACTGCATTTATTTTAAATTATTTTTAGATTATTTAAGAATACTAAAGCGCTTTCAGTTACTTTTTCTGGCATGTCGTTTGTAGAAGCTGCGATCCTGTGATCCCCTGAAGTGACCCGGATGCACTAGCAGACGACGGAGCAGACGACGGTGTTGACAGAATGCAATTTCGTTTGATGCCAGATAAAATCACTAAGTTGCGACAAAAACAGCGAAGAAAAGCGCCGTATCTCAAGCTGCCGAATATCGTGGATAAGTTGAACGCAATTGGCACGATGGAGAGTAGCTGCGATGCATTAATTTGCGCGACACTGGCACGCTCACCGGAGATCATGAAACTTAACAGCTTAATCGGTGACCAGTACAAGCGGAGTGCTTTGATATAAACTGCGTTACGAAACTACGTCGATACTTGCGTCTCACTTTAGCTAATATGCAACAGTGGCTAGCACTCGCCGCATCCTGATCGCGTGTAGTTTAACAAGCAAGAGCCCACTAGCGCATCGAAGCAGGCGTGTTTTCGAGCTCGTACCGTTACGAAAAATACGAGTTGTTTCGGCACGTACTGGAATTGAAGTTCTCAGCCTGTGCGTCACGGACGGTGACGATGGCGTCGCGGACGATCTTAACTAAGACTCGCCGCAAAGCAGCCGATAACCCAAGCATATGTGCGTTAAAGGTTGTTCACCAGTAGTGCAAGCGTGGGCATAAAGTATCGCTCAGTCGCAGCGCCAGTCGCTCGCTTCTCGATTTTCCAGCCTTCCGAGTGAAGGTCGCAAGCTGTTGAGCCAATCAGTGAGCCAGCGGGAGTGAGCGAGGCGAGCTTTTGGGAACGACGCCGCCCGCGGGCGCGCCGGGCAATGAACTACGCGCTACCCCCTGGCTGCCCTAGTCGTCGCTAAGCCTAGCCGGTTTCGCATCGATGCAGCAGCTGAGTGCACTTCGAAACTGGCTAGCGCTGAGGTGCTGCTCTCGTCATCGTTTTACTGTGAACCTCGTCTCATAGTAAAACAAAGATATGCTCGGTTTCCGCGACACCTTCAGGAGCGGAGCCAGCTGAGGCCAGGACAGCCGCGATTGAGCAGCAGCAATTAAAGGCGCCGTGGGGAGACATTTGTTTGTATTCCTGTTATCGCTTCTACCAACGACTCGATATTGGCCAACGATACTCCATCCGACGGCTTAGTATGAACTTGAACAAACATTACTGTCGCATTTTTCTGACGCTGGCGGCCGGTATTCAGGCTGGCATGCCGCGCCCGTACGTTATCATGTCGCTCAACTGTATGGCCGTGGTGCACATCAAAACCCCCAGACATCCTCCTTTTCGCTCAGATTGTCATAGCACACAGTCACACTGGGACCAGAGTAGTTTAGAGAACCGAGCGCGGGTGCACAGGAGCTAGACTGTGTCAAAGCAGGCGAAACTCTTTAAAGCGCGCGGTTGATGTCAGTCCCAAGACTTTATTCTCTTTTCGACCGAGAATCAAATCGGTTCAAACTCGCCGGCCGCCGCATTTCACCTTCGGCTGCATACGCTGCTGTCTATATTTAGCGACATTTTCGTCTCACCGTCATGAAATTTTCAGTGAAGGCAATGAACGACATCGTAAAGTATTTTTTTTGCTATTTTATGATAAGCACCACGTCACTGCCGCTAAAAAAAATTCTCCGCCAACACTGCATCAGCGTTGGACTTAAGAGCGTTAGCTACGAGAGCTTCAAGTGTTTAGATCGGGGTGCTAGATCGGGGTGCTCAGCAAACGTGGAGAAGACAAAATACAAACATCTGAGGGCATTTCGTTTCGGAAACATTCGTTCTAAGATACAAGCAGCGTCATCTACTTCAAAGATTTTGCACTACTATTGCGATTTACAGCCACCTTCGCTATATCCGGTATGTTTCCTCCTTATATATCAGTTAACGAATTTTATAAACGTGTGCATTACAACAAGATGAATTGTTTGACTGCATCCGGAACTCTCTGCGACAAACGATTAGGCCTTATGGCTGTCTGGAAGTCCCCGGAATCCACGGCTTGGGGGCGAAAAGGTCGTCGGTGCGAATCCCACACATATTTTGGGCTTCATCTAAATATTTATTTTATCCTCAGGAACATGACAAGTCAAATGACACCACTTCGATCGTTATGCGTCAAACGGGCGGCCCTCAAATTTGATGCAAATGGGTGTACCCGGAGTTCCACTTCGATAGCCGCTATACTGGCATATGTAAAACAGATCGAAGGTATCTGTGACAACTGAGGCTCTACGCGCCCGCTGTTGCTATGTGATTTAGTGTGGCAACTGTCTTGGCTAATTTGACCTTCCATGCAGACAGACGTGTCCTTGACAAACGTAAGTAGTAGGAGCTGACGCTCTTAAAACTGAAACGCGCGGAAAAATGATATCGGGGTTGCTTTGAACATTTATACAGAGAACTGCGTGCATGTACACATATGCTGCCTTTGTGTAGCCGGATGGTTATGGCGAGTAATTTTTCCTGATTGACGATTAACGACATTCTTTTCCGCGACGCATAGAAGTGTCCTTGGTTTTTCTGCGCATATAGTAGTAGCGGTACATTATGTTACATGGCTTGAACATGTCACAGAAGCCAAGCGGACACTGACTTTCAGTAGCCCCATTCGACTTGCGCACACCGACTGGTGTGCAGGCGCTGTCGTGGCTGCAGCTACATGCCGCCACCGCAAGAGCGTGCGGATACGCAGGCACCGCTGGCTTCGCCGCTTGTGCATACAGCTTTTTGGGCTTTCAAAGCCGCATTATACTCTTGAGCATGCACTACTTTCGTCACATTGTCATGTGGGAACAGAAGGGAATTAGGTGAGTGCTCGAGCAGTGCCTCTCCTCTAAGCCAATTCTCGTTCGGTGAGAGAGCCAGGTCGCGGGAAGCGAGTTGAAAACTTGATTCGCCAATGTGAATGAGCACTTCATTTCGCTCGGTGCCCGTCACCAACAGACCAGAGCACCTCGCATCCTCTTCGCGACTCGCCACAGTGAACGCGCTTTGAAGCATCTTTGGTCAATTTTATCCTATCGCTGTCACACGACCGCGCGACAGTATTTCTAGAATTCTGCAGTAAAATAATTACCCTCACCAGGAATCTGTCGTATGACACATCCCACGATAGGTATCTATCGCGCGGCACAATCCACGACAGGTATCTGTCGCGTGACTCATCCCACGACAGGTATCTGTCGGGCGGCATATCCCACGACAAGCTGTTGTGTCACGCGACAGGCCGCACTAGTTACTTTTGTCGCGTGAAAAGAGGCGCGCAAGAATTCTGTCGCGCGACTGAACCCTCGACAGGCAACTTTGCTGAGGCACGCAATCTCTGTCGCGCGGCACGACTCCCACTGTCGCGCGACAGTACCTGCGACAGAAACCTGTCGCGCGACAAATGTTGCGACAGGGACCTTCTTCGCACGACAAAATGCAGGAAAGATGTCTGTCGTGCGGCAGAACCTACTACAAACAACTTTGTCGCGCGAAAGAACTCACGACACGAAGCTTGTCGCACGACACAAGGCACGACAAGACAGCTCGTCTTGCGACACAAAATTGTGTCGCGCGACAGATGCGCGACAAAAAATTCTGTCGTGCGTTTTGATCGGGGCAATACGGTTTTTTAGAAACTTCGACACCATCCAGAGGAAATCATTGATTCAAGCGACCAAAGAGAAGCTAACGCAACCATGGAGCTATTTCTCCACAGGTAAAGGGCCACAAAGCTATACTTGCATGAAAAATCGGCACAACATCAAAGACTGAAGTAAATATAGGCCGTGGACTTTCCGGTGTGTATTCCTTAAAGAAACCGGCGGATGTTTTTCGACGTTTATTTCTGTTTTATTAAATCGGACTCCTTCGGCTATTTGCACGAGGAAAATGGGAAAAGCCGTGATTATCAGCGAAAAATAAGCTCAAAGACTATAAAACGTCAATAGAAGCTAAGAAATTTCTTTACATCATTGTAGATGCACTCAGCACAAGTGGTTGGGGCAGCCTGCTTACTGACCTTGTAACGTAATTATGTTGGCATGCATATGAGACAGCATCCAACTTCCACAGTGCGCGCTCCGCGAGAGCATTATAGTTTCTAAAGGGCGCTGAAGATTAAACGGAGTAGTCACACACAGTTAGCTTCTGAAACAGCGGAGTGACGATGACAGTAGTCACTCTATACTGCAGCAAGTCAAGCAGCATTTGTCCCTCACTAAACGTCTTTATGCACGCTCGCAGTACGCGAAATCCTCTGGGAACACGGTTTTTCATGACGGCCAATCATCTGTACATCTGTTTCGGGGTGACCTCTAAGCTGCATGTCATAGTGCATGGTTTTCCTTCTAGATGTTGTTAAGCAACTTGTCTGAACACCTTCCAGAATGATGCAAAAAAACTAAAAGCTGGAATCATTGGTTTTCATCCACCATAAATATTTGGCTGTCCACGCTTCAGTAGCTTTCTGCAGATGCCTGATCTCATGTCTTCAGCAGGGCGAAAACTTTCAGAGCACAGAGAGGAGGCATTTTCTATAAGAACTATGCTCAAAGTTGGGTAAGTTCGTGCAAATTCATGGTGAAAAATAGAGCAGAGGGAACACAAAGAACGGACAGCACGACGTAGACAAGCGCTTTTCTGCGTCATGGTGTTCACGCCTCGTATCATCTTCTAGCTGTTTTTCGTCATGTTTTTTTAAGATGTTGGTCTAAAAGTGAAGCTTCTTTATAACCTCGAATAAAGAGAGAGATGTCTCTTATAAAAGGCCTTTTTTCAGTTTTCGCGAATTTTATAGTTCAGAAAATAGCATTGAGGTCTTAGTCTTTTTCTCTCACGACATCGGTGCCATTGAGGAATGACCAGATTTAGCTCTAATGCTTCACTACATCGGCGTCGGGCTGCTATAGAATCAACATGGGGACAAAACCTTTTGTTCAAGGGGCAATAAACGATGGAAATCACTGAAATTAAACCCAAATTTTCTTGAAGCTTTTGATGCAAGCTGTAATCCAGTATTTTCCGCAGATATGCCGAATATTTTAGTCGAAAAGGCTTGAAACTTAGCGGTAGTGTTCTAAGCGCCTTTCCGAAATTGCGCCCATTAAAAAGAAAAGGAGGAATAAAGTTTTCGCGAAGAAAACGGCCATCCCCTATCCTCACCATGGTCAGAAAAAGGTGCGTTTTAGTTTCCACCAATTTCATCTTCTTTTTCTGGCGGATGTTTATCTGTGTTTTTGATTAAAGCCTGAAAGTACTGGGATAAGTATAGCGTTTCTGTGCCGACACACTGCAGGTACTTCTGGTCGCTAAACGCTTCGCCGCAAAAAAAAAGAAGGAACTGCTTTGTCTCAGTCTGTTGATGATTGTGCCACCAGCAGTAGCATAAAACCAATAAAAATTCAGGTGTGCCTCTTCATACCAGCTCATCATTATAGCAGTACTGCCTATCACTTAACTCATGGTGAAACGGGAACGCATTGACATTGCACCAATAATGTGGAAGATTGTTGACCTGTCAATAAAGAGAGCGATGACCTTCTCGCCTGCTGATTTCGAGGTGGCCCTGTTTTCAAGATCACTGGAACTATACTACGACACGTTATAAACTTCTCGGGCTAGAATTCGCTTAAAAAATTGTGTTCACAAGTTGTATAATGTGGAAATCATTGTAAAACGTGGATATCTATGCGTCTAACCTTTTGTAAATTTTTACATTCTTAACTGCTGTCACGGACGGCCCATAGGAAAGAAGCCTCGCAATCCACAGCGTCACATGGTTTGCAGTTAACCTTCAAGTAGAAAACCGTCATCTTTAATTAAGGGAGCCCCGCCGCGGTAGCTCAGTGGTTAGGGCGCTCGACTACTGATCCGGAGTGCCCGAGTTCGAACCCGACCGCGGCGGCTGCGTTTTTATGGAGGAAAAACGCTAAGGCGCCCGTGTGCTGTGCGATGTCAGTGCACGTTAAAGATCCCCAGGTGGTCGAAATTATTCCGGAGCCCTCCACTACGGGACCTCATTCTTCCTTTCTTCTTTCACTCCCTCCTTTATTCCTTACCTTACGGCGCGGTTCAGGTGTCCAACGATATATGAGACAGATACTGCGCCATTTCCTTTCCCCCCAAAAAACCAGTTATTATTATTATTATTATTATTGATTAAGGAATAAAACACAAGGAAATGCGGAGTTAGAATGAGGAAGAAGCGATACGCAGTTGTTTAGAAAAAAATGTACTTATTACCAGCCGTTACCACACATCCTCTTGTTTTGTACCAGGAGCAAGAGTAAAACTCTGAATTTGAGAGCACTCCCTCAGCAGAAGATTTTAAGCGATTTCCTATGCGTTCTTACCTGACTTATTGCATCAGAAAAATAAATCGCGTCACCAGTCTGTATGCTCCATTTGCTGAACTGTAGGCCGAGCAAACACGTGCCGCGTTTCAGAAGCCGTGTTAATGTTAATTGCGTGCCATCGTTCATATCGCAAGGAAGTGCTTAGAAATCTGCCATATCTGGTATTGAACTTTACATTCATGCTCTCCGTCTTTCTGTTCAACGCCCTAGTTTCTTCAGCCTCCAAAAATTTATGGTAAAAGAATGCAGCGCGAAAAAAACAAGGACGAACAGAAGTGATTGTTTTTTTCGCGCTGCATTCTTTTACCATGTTCACTGACCAACAAGCCCAAACAGCCGCTTTAGTCCAAAAATTTAATTAGCAAAAGAAGGCAATCGGAGCGAACTCGCCCTTTGGTGACGTAAAATTAAGCATAGCATGGTTCTTTTTAGTGCGAAAGCACTGATACGCTCCCAAAACCGATCAAGAACGCAGTGACCTTTGGATCTTGCGCCGCTGCTTTGCAACACCGAGGCCGTGCCATTGCCTTAGCAACAGCGACGCCAATTAAAGTAAAAAAAAGAATCAAATCAATATTGTTGCCAAAACGAAGAAGAGGGCAGTGGCCGCGGGACGGAGCGCTCGAGCTAGGTCTGCAGCCATTAAATCAGATCACATGCCATCAGGTCGTACTGTTCCTTGGCTTGCCACCTCGTAACATTTTGAGGAGGTTATCTTGGACCCTGGAGCATCGCCGCCTTCTCCTCGCCTTCGTCGTCAGCCGAGGGGACCTGGACTCCGCCGCCCGGATCAACCCCAGCTCGACCCGACCAGAGAACCGACCAGCCGCTTTCCCCCGCATCGTCCCCAGGCCCGACCACAAGACAAGACGACCAGGACCAGACGTATTATGACCCGACGATTCGGAATTCAAGCAATCGATCGGGACGAGCGCTCAGAGGACCCGGGTAAATGTTACGAAGACGAAGAAGAGGGCAGTGGCGTGGGACGGAGCGCATGCGCTAGGCCCTTGAGCCATTAAATCATAATTTCATTTGTCATCACGTCGTCCTGTTTTCTGGCTTCCCACCTTGTGTCAATATCCACGACCGAGAGTCGAAACCGCGGCTGCGCGAACTAGTCAGCTTCGCAGGCGCAAGAGCACTAGGCCATCGCCGCATCCGAACACGGTTCGTGCTAAACTGGAACCCACTATCGCGCTGTGCATTGTACGCCGATTTTTAGGCCACTATTCAGTTTATCCAATTTCTTGTGTTTTATTTGTGATTGCTTGAAGCAAACATGCCACACCACGTGCTGGCAGATGTGCTGAATAATGTGTCTAGTGCCAATGAAAAAAAAAGGCACTTAGCCTCGAATTACAACCATGATAGAGGAATAGCGTGTGTTGATTTAAAGCTGTATGGATTCCCATGTGCCCTGTTCGAATACACGAGCTCTTCTGGATAGCTAATTAAAGATAAGATACTCAGTGTTGCGCGGCGGTCACGGTGTCGTGCGTGGGAAGGAGAATACCGTGTGGCTCTGAAAGGAATATTTCTTTTTTTTTTGGCTAAGTTAGGCCACAATGCACTGAGCGTCTCGGTGGCGGTATAGAAGTCAGTCTACTCAATTGTCATCGATTTACCAAATTCCCCTGACTATCTGCCAAGCTCAGATAAAACAAATATTTTTAACTTTCGTGGATATGATCTTGAATCATCGGCTACCATCTCTAGCACCGCAGAGATTACCATCATATTATTAGATTTCCAGATTAGCAGATCTAGCGTTAACACTTCTCGCATCTGCAGCAACAAAGCGCAACCCGAGCTTTGACAGCGAGCTTATCAGGACATGTTTTTCAGAACTAGTAGTAGAAAACATATATTCACAAAAAAGGTAAGGTAAACAGGAGAAAATACAGATTCTTGGTGGAGTTCTTATTTCCAGAATTCGGTGTCCACCGTATTTTCTCTTGCTTGGGATATCAGGTCACGCTGGGCCGCCAAATCAGAGCTGAGCAGGGCAGACTCCCACTGTCCTTCGGATTGATGTTTGTCTAGTTCGGGGGGCTTGGGACCGGAGCAGCCCCATGTTACATGGTAAGTAATTGGAGTTCCGCCGCACCAGGGGCAGATTCCGTCATATCTGTCGGGAAGATTATGTGGTACTTGTGTAGGTTAGGAAAGGTGTTCGTCTGTAGTTGTCGCCATTCCCTCGCCTCTGCCGCCGTTAGATTACGGTGTGGTGGGGGATAGACTTGTCTTTGTGTTCGGAGAAGGAGGAGGCGCTCGCCGTACGTAGAGGGGAGAGGCGTGAGGTCGGGGAGGTTAGTCGCTCGGTTAGTATATCCTCGATCTAGACTGTCCGCGGCCTCGTTTCTCTCGACCCCTCGTGCCCAGGAGTCCAAGTGATTTGGTGCTTGCATTTGACGCACTCCAAGGCTCTGACTGACGACAGTCGGCCAACTGCGGTTTGAGCAACTTGTCATTCAATCTCATTTTGTTTGTGGTCTTTTGTAGGTGATACGCCAGAAATTTCACATTGCGCGTTTGACTTTAGTTAGTGGTCCTTTTAGAACAAGTAAATTACTTATTTAATAAGTTCTTTTAAGCTTTCGATGACATGTTTTATGGCTTCCTCGTACGTGCTCTGTCGGTGCTCCCGAGTGCTTTTAATGTTCTAGTTTGTTCTTTCCCTGTGCGACCGTTTTTGGTCTTTGGTTGCACCGTTGAGCGCAAATCTGTGTGGTTGTGAAACAATAGTTTCTTCGTTCCTTAATTCCGCCGGATCTGCCTGTCAGTGAGCGCGTGACAACACTGGAGAGGAAGATTTTGTACATAACATATTCTCCCTCCGATAATTCGAGGACCGGAAGTGAATTTTAGGAGACGTGACGTAAGTGCTCCGTCGCCTTTGTTGCCACACGCTTTCTTACTACTACCGCTACAAAAGGAATGCGTAAAACTATGTTACTTTGGTGTAGTGGTCGTAAGTACAACTGAAACAACACGACACAGCAAGCATGCATTCTTACGGCAGGCTTTTCCTGGGGTAGCATGAATCAGACCCCGAAATTTCCTCTGTTTTGGGCGGTCCTGACGTCAAAATCTCAATTTCCGGTAACTAAATGTCGCATTGTTGTCGTTACGTTTTTCCTTGAATAATAAAGAAGGTTGACTAGTCACGACTGTATGTTTTGCGTTTTTTGTCTACCAGCACGCATCTAGGTTTCATATAATGCTTTCTACCAAGAACACTTTTTGTTTGTTCGGCCATTGGTGAAATCCGGGTGGATAAAAGCCTAACAAGTATCTTTATCTTTTCGTGGATAGGCGCTACAAGAACCTACCGAAGTATAACCAATGCTTTGTTGCGATTTTTACAAGTATTTTATAAAAAATCAACTAATGAAAATTGATGCCGGAGCGGAACATTATAGAAAGCTAATGACCTTCCTTATGTGAGTGGGCTCAGCAGCAGCACACCGAGCTCAATGCTCAAGAACCCATTTTGCTTCATTGCGCAGGTTATGGCCGTCTTGCTGCCCGTACAACCATCATGCCTTCCAACTGCCTTCATATCAAGCACGACGTTTGCTTCGAGAATCCAGCACGTGCTGCCCTTTGCTAGATTAACCACCCCAACGTGCCTGTCACCACCGTTTCTGCGACTGCGCCATCACTGGGAATGTCACATCCTGGGGACAACGTCGCCTATATAAGGTGCTCCTCATTGCCGCCTCCAATCAGTGGGCTTGGCAGCAGCACATCGAGCACCATGCTCTGGAACCCATCTTGCTTCATCCGCCTGTTGCTATCGTAGAGACAACCACTTTCTGTTGCTGCTGCCGTTTCCACTCTGTATAAGAAATGCTTTGTCGTACGTTTATTCTTTCCAAGACGGTCTGTTAAACTGTGGTCCCATAAAATAAAATCCAGGCCCAGATATGACGGAAAAGTAAATACTACAGCAGCTACTCCTGGGCCAAAGCACCCTGACATCGTATGTTATTGACATTTTGACAAAAGAGGGTTCTTATGAAGAAAAGTACCATAGCTCGAAAGATAGAATTAAATGTCTTGAAAATGAGGTAGCAACGATCAATAGTTTAAAAACGGAACTGCAGGACGTGAAGTCGACTGTAACTAAACAGGAAGGCACCGTTTCGTACCTGTTAAATAAAACAGAAAACCTGTAAAACAGGAGCCACAGGAACAGCCTGCTTATTTGCGGAATAGAAAAGAGTGAAGAATCAGAACCAGACCTTAAGGACAAAATAACAAAGGAAATTTTTGAGCAGAACTTTGGAGTGGCAATAAACAGCTTAGAAAGGTGTCACAGAACAGGAACGAAATTAACAACGAATCGCCCTGTCAACATAAAATTGAGTGGCTACCGAGAAAAGGATTCAATAATGAATGCACGTCCTAAGTTGAAAGGCGCAGATTTTTCGGTTAGTGAAGACTTCTCAGCAAGAATTCGTGACGTCAGAAAAAAGTTATGGGAAAGCGCATCTCGGGAAAAGAGTAATGGTGCCAAGGTTAAGCTGGTGCTTGACAAGCTTAATATTGACGGTAACATGTTTGGATTGGATAATGCAAGAAACACTCGGTATAAAATGTGGAGGAATCAAAAGTGACACCAGAAAGGGAACAGTCGGGTTTTCAAAATCCTTAACATAAATTGTCGCAGCGTCGTAAACAATGCTGCAGAACTTGAAGGCATGCTCTACTCACACGACGCGAACGTTGCCATGCTTACTGAGACCTGGTTAAGCAATGAAATATTTGACAGTGAATTTGTTCCCAAAGACTATAAAGTTTTTCGTTGCGACCGGGACAGAAGAGGTGGAGGAGTTGAAATTTTAATGAAATCATCATTGCAACTTTTCAGGATGCCTGATGCTCAAAGCATTTAAGCCATATTTTGCAAAACATACATCAACAAGGTTCGCTTTGTCCTTGGCGCTTTTTGCAGGCATCCTAACTCTTCTGTTAGGATCGTGGAAAACTTAAGAGCATATTTACAATGCCATGTAAGAGGAGACAATAGACTAATACTGGCTGGTGATTTCAACTTGTGTAACATTGACGGTCCCACCTTTTCATCATACTCTGCCCATAACGCTGATACTGTAATGCTCGACATTGTGTTCGCATTTGACCTGCTGTAAGTAGTAAATAATTTTACGAGAGTGCAAAGAACCACAGGATCAATTCTAGATCTATTTTTGTAAGTGGTGCCATCCGCAACTTCATAACTTGTGACTTCACAAACGAAATATCTGATCACAAAGCTATGCTGCTGAGCTTTTAAAATCTGTTCCCAGATCGACAAACTAGCCTGCAATTTTTTCCCGATTTTTCGAGTGCGGAAGACGAATCTAATCTTAATATGCTTGATTCGTGCGTTGATAATTTTAGGAATAGCACTGATAGTGTGAACTGGCTATGGCTTAGATTTAAAATCATCGTTTCCGATTGTATTGCCTGTTTCGTCCCCGAAATTGCAAAAAAATCTGTGTACCGTAATTCATGGGTTTCTCGGGAGACGTTATGCTTGCAGCGAAGGCCTAAAAGGTTAAAAAAATCAAGCAGAAATTCATCATTAAAACTAATTGTGCAAGCAATTTCAGAGCAACTTAAGCAGAAAATATTTTTCGACGAATAAAAACATTACGGAACGCTCCTGCCTTCGTCCATTAAGACGTCTCCTGAGAGATACTGGCGCGAAATCATACCCAAATATTCTTCCGCGAACGAATTAATAGTAAACGGCAAATGTGTGCGTAATGAGGCTGTTGTTTGTTCTGCGTTCAACAAATTCTTTCAGTCGGTATTCACAGCGGACTACGGTTGTCTGCCCAACTTTTCTGCAGCACTCTCTGCCATATCTGATGTTGTAATTTCTGAGACTGGTGTTTTTAACTTGATTTTGAACCTTGATGTTAAAAAATCACCAGGTCCCGATAACATGCCAAACGCTTTTTTGTAGCGCTATGCGGAGTGGTGCGCAAAATACTTGACAGTCATATTCACCAGATCTTTACATGACGGTTCTTTACCGGACGATTGGAGGACAGCCGGGATTAAACCTCTGCACAAAACTGAAAAAAGTACACGTTCAGAGTTACCGACCTTTATCTCTAACGCCGACATCATGTAAAATTTTAGAACATATAATTCAGAAACATATGATAGGTTTCTTGGAAGAGCACAAAGTACTTACCGATTTTCAGCATGGTTTCAGGCGTGGGTTTTCTACATCTACACAGTTAGCTGAAACTGTGCATGACTTTGCTCAGTCGATTAATCAAGGAAAGCAAACAGACGCAATATTCACGAATTTCCGCAAAGCATTCGATAAGGTGTCACATAACAAACGAAATAATAAAGTAAGTTAATATACTAAAACGACCGGATACTTACATGGATTACAGCTTACCTCTCAAACAGGTGTCAATTCGTCACTCTAAACAATATAGATTCTAGCAGTGTCCGGGTTTTATCTGCCGTCCGCGAGGGATGCGTTTTGGGACCACTCTTATTTATATTGTTAAGTAATGACATTGTGAGCAGATCTTTCAGTCCGCGTGAAGGCGTACGCGGTGACTGTATTTTGTATCAAGTGGTGTCTTCAGTTGACGACCAGGTACCTCTAAAGAGTGACCAAGCCAAGGTGGTTGCGTGGTGCAACAAATGACAGATGTGCCTTAATTTTGAAAAAAAAAACACTGTTTGTATGAAAATTACACACAAGAAAATACCTCTTCATTTTGTGTCCGGTACTAACAACGTATCATTATTAGAGTTTACAGAGTATAATTATTTGGGCCTATGGATTACTAACAACCTTTCGTGGTCAAAACACATAGACGCTGTCGTAGCAAATTCAATGCGGAAACTCTTTTTCTTGAGGCGCTCACTAAAGTCATCCCCACCTAGTGTTCGACTATAGGCGTACAATTGTTACATCCGTTGGTTACTAGAATATGCTGTATTCATCTTGGACTTTTTCACGTTAAAAAACATTAAGAAATTAGAGCGAATACAACATAAAATAGTTATATTTATTTTTAACTCATATGGCCGTGCACCTGTAAGTGGGCTCGTGAGGCGAAGTGGGTTACCCCCAGTCGTTGAGCGCAATTGTGTTTGTCGATTAAAGTTTTTCTTGCAGCTTATAAAAGGTCATTATATAGTCAATGCTTCTAATTATTTTGCTTACTCATCAGGTTTTAACACGAGACAAAGGCATGCACTAACAATAACCCCTTTGAACGCGTGAAATGACTGGTTTAAATATTCTTTTTTTTCCGGGGAGAATTACGGAATGGAACAAACTTTATAGCGAGACTGTTAATCATAATTCTTTACTGATGTTTGAAAACTGCCTGCAAATGTTACGAATTTGAGTGTGTTTATAAGCTTGTATTTTGTTTGTTTTTTCCCCACCCTGCTATGATCTGTACTAGATCGCAGTATCTATAAACAAAATAAATAAGTATATAGAACCTATGGTACGTTTTTATACTAGGGAGGGGGCGGAGTCTTTCGCTCTTTTGTCGCAGTTTCCTCCACCTGGGATCTAAAGGGGCACGTTGAATCAAACGCTCGTTCACTCCTGTGCTGCGCAGGCGGCGCCCTTGAAAACTGAGTGCATCAACCGGCTTAACTTTACCTTTCCGAATACATGTGTGAGTTTGGCTTAATGATCGTGCACCATAAAACCACACATAAGAGCGAGCTTCTCTCGGAAGGCTTTTTCTTAAATGATACATCTTTGTTGCACAGCTCACCGCCTGTTAAATCCTTTATGCTACTGCGAAGCCACGTATTGTGCACGTGCCGTAGACCACCACTTGCCTAGACTCATTCTTTCTTAAGGGCTCTCGAGACGCGAACGACCTTCACTTGCAGGCATTGCCCCGCTTAGGTTGACTCCACTGAATATTGCGACATGAACACTCGTTCTCTGAAGAGCCAGCTTACCTTTTTTATAGGTAAAAGGATAGAGCTAAAGTGATGCATACGAAATAAACGTATCAAACATATCGTGTGCCTGGAAAGACACGTTCTATTATGTTTTCGTGTAATATAATACAGCTCGAATACACATTTATATGCTAAACTTTGTTTTGCGCAATCTTCTATCCCCTACAATTTTGCTCAGGGTCTAACGGAGTTCAGCGACCAACTGGGGAAGGGTATAAAATAGCTTTTTGTGGTCTTTTCAAAAACCCTGTCCTGCGCTTTTAGCAGATATCAACGCGATCTTTTTTTTTTTACACTGGAGGTGGACAGGAAGAAACCAGCTTTGACTTCCGCCCGGCAAATCTCTCCTTTAGGAATAAGTCCAGCAACAAAGACGTACTCTTATATCTTAACGAGGAACCCTCTCTCGTAGGCGAAAAGCTGCTTATTGTCCACTGGCCATGAAATGCGCACTGGCATGAAATGTGTCATTCTACTGCCAGAACAAGTGCATCACAAAATCTCGCTGGAACTTTTATATAGATGTTTTGCTTAAAGCTGTAACAAAAGAAACCAAGAGAATGTACTGCTGTAGAACGCACTGTAAGCGATTTTTCTTCCTTTCGGAAAATATGTTGTTCCTTTCAGGGGTTAACCCCGCTGCATTCAGTTCCTTCATACCTTCCGGAACTTCAGTTCACTGCAACGTTCACACGATGCACCCCTGGTGGCATGGACTCCGGTGCCCTACCAAATGAGCTACGGAGATGGCTGTCCAGTCGTCTGCTCTGGGGGTGTTTATGCGAAATTCAGAAGTCGTGGGCTCGGATCCGATGGGCGGCATGTGGGGGTCTTTTCTTTTGTTCTTTATAAATTATCCTTAAGTGATTGAATATCTACACTATTAATCTCTAAATAATTAACACTACAATTTCGGGAAAAAAACATCTCCTATTCTCCTTGGTTTCGGTGCCTTTTGGCTTACGTAGCCATTCAGACATTCCGGAATCTGCACCTGCATCAAACTCAAATTATAATTAGCGCACGTCGTTTAATTTTGTCTGTAAAAAAAATGCTGTTTGATATTTTGCTAGAAATAGTGTACTATTCCTGATGGTGGCCGCGTTTGGGAGAGTTCGTTTTCCATGCTGAACGTAAAAGCGCAAAAAGACGAGGACACAGAAAAAGACAGACAACACGAGCGAGACCGTACAAAGTGCTCGTGTTGTCCGCCTTATTCTTTGTCCTATTCCTGAAAAACTTATTACGATATTCCTGATAAACTTATTACACGCGCTTTGAGACCTACACTACAACCTGAAAACAGCCACTATTTAACGACGCGGGCTGCAACTGACGCTACGGCCGCGTCGAAGCTATGTGCTCGCAGCTTCTGCTGACAGCCAGACATATACAACCAGTCCCTATTCGCGTGCGCAGACATCTAAGTTGAGCAAAACTTTACCCACCCACGTAGAACGCGGCTGTCTCCCATAGAACTCTTCATTACCGACAGCTGCAGCGCTTCTCCATCCTGAAGTGCTGCTTCGTAAATGTTGTCATTGTAGCAGGCCTCATTAGCCTTCTTTTCGCTGAGATAATTAGTTAAGTGCCATGAAATTAGCGGAGTAGTAAAAACACGAGAGCACCGGAATGCAGTGGGAGCATAAAGTACTATGTAAAGATAATTTACCGCAGCGTGAAAGTGCCAACACTTATAAGAGCTTCTATAAATTAAGCCAGCTTGTTAACGCGCTGTAGCAATATATGCGTGTGGGAGACGCCAAGAAAGGAGAAAACTGATTAATTAGGCAGCGCACCTCAGTGGCACCCACTAATTTGTGAATTTACCGAAGTAAACGTGAAGTTTTGCCGCAGTTACCTTTAATAGGATAAAAATAGGTTGTTTTTTTTTTCTACGCGATGAAAGCACGAGCACCTGCCACGAGCGATCCGTCACTTGCCACGGAGCGAGACACACACCGCCGCGTGTTCGAGAGAAGCTCTATTCTTTTTCAATGTTATGGATGCGAGCCTTTGTTGCGTGCTAGGTCAGAATTTTTTTTTTAATTGTTTGCGACCCGCCGAGGTGGCTCAGTTGTTAGGGCGCTCGGCTACTGATACGGAGTTCCCGGGCTCGAACCCGACCGCGGCGGCTGCGTTTTTATGGAGGCAAAACGCTAAGGCTCCCGTGTGCTGTGCCATGTCAGTGCACGTTAAAGATCCCCAGGTGGTCGAAATTATTCCGAAACACTCAATTACGGCAACTCTTTCTTCCTTTCTTCTTTCACTCCCCCCTTTATCTCTTCCCTTAAGGCGCGGTTCAGGCGTCCAACGATATATGAGACAGATACTGCGCCATTTCCTGGCCCCGAAAACCAATTATATATGAGTTATTTGCGTCACCAACCATGCGCCGCATGCCGCGAGGCCACAGAGCATGGCCGGACTATTCCACATCCTTGCATTAGTACTTACCTGTGTAGAACTCGCTTCATATTCACTCCCCGCTGTGGAGCAGTGATTCGCGGTTAAGAAGGAAAGATGGCTGTGTTATGGCTCGCTCCACTTGTTGAACTATGCTCTGCAATGGTCTGTTCAGTCGAAATAACATCGAAGTCGGTTCTCCAATGGCAATAGCAAGGACCGAAACGGAGCGCACAATAGTTCTTGGCTATGAGCCGTAGCAACAAAAGCCAGGTTTCAGGCCGAAAAAACATAGAAAATGCATTACACAAAAATGTAAAGGGCCTTTTTGCAAATGCAAAGCCCCTACTTGATACCACGAATGACCAGTTTCATTTTTTGGTGAAATTTCCACAAGTTGAAAAACATTTCTTTGTCTTTCGTTCAGGAAATATAGAGTGCTGCGCTTCTTTGGGACAGCTGATCGATAGTATGGAGTGCTAGTTTGTCGGGTCCTAATGAAAAATAATCTGGACACTATCGTGTTCTAGTTTGTGAAACGATAATACCGCTTTACATACCACGTGTGCTGTCGATATTCTGCGCATAGCGTGCGGTTACAATCTACACAGGGGGCAAATTCTGTCCTCTTCCAAATCCCATTAAGTTCATCTGAAATCTATCCAACGTAAGGAGGTGTGTGGCATGGACCGGACATCCACTTATACGGTTGTCAAGCGAACTGTCTCGTTGGACGCAGCCCATAATGCCTTCCATGTTTTGGCTGAGGTGAAAAATTTGGCAGTACATATTGTAGGAGTTGTGCGGACTCTGCGCAGCCATCAATACAGTGAAATTAAGCACTTCATTTTGGGGACTGAGCGTGTAGTGACCAACTAAGTCCCCAGTGAGAGAAGGTGCTGATCAGCCTCAGTCAGCGGTTTCGGCAATGCGTGGTAATGAAATCGGGCCTCTGGATACAACAGACATCTAAAGTGAAATGCAGTAAGTGAAAACAAGGTTTATTCGCTCGGTTGGTATTAATGCGTAACGAATTGTCGAGGAATCATTTGGATGTAAATACATTTGACACCGTAATAAGTTATTTGCTTGATACTAGTCCTAAACTGGAAATAATAATTTGATCATGGCCGGTGTAAACATGGTGCTGTACTCTCACTCTTAACTGCTCTTTCTCATTCTGAAGGTCCTGTGGAGCTAAACTGCAGCCTTGCCCTTTTGGATGAAAGCGGACTTAATTGGACGAGAACTCCTGCTGCACACTAGAGGAGTTCGACTGGAAACTCGCTGCCTTCATCTATAATGCTAACGAATCAGACTATTGCCTGCGGATGTCTTGGTCTTCTGGAAAATTTGTGTCAGTCAGTAAAGCTGCTGGCCTTGAAAGCACGATCTGATGGGCGAGTTAGTTGTGCATGATATACGTGAAACTGCGCAAGGCCCAAGGCTTAAGAAGAGATTAGAGGAAAGGAGGGAATGGACAACACAGCGCTAGGTCTGTTAACTACATGCCATCGCTCTCGGTCACACCGAAGGGGACGGCTTCAGATCGAGTGCAAAAGCTTGTGGAGTTCATGTCAAGCAACCTTCGGCAACAACACTTGCTGGGCGTGTTGGTAAACTATGCTTACAATAACACAGTGCCAGTACAAACAGGGACAAGTAAGGAAACGCCACAAAGCGCTTTGTGATGTTTCCTTACTTGTCCGTGTTTGCCTTTGCGCTGTGCTTTTGTAAACCTTCGGTAAAATTGCTCAAGCAAATCTCATTAAATCCTTCATGTATCAGTGAGCAAGATTTGCTCAGTACGACAGTGTAGAATAGTGGCAGGTCGGCTGCGACGAATGCCAGCAACAAATTTGCTCTCGAGTAATCGCCTGTGGCAAAAATTGCATTCCGACTGCTTAGTCATGGACAAAGGTTAATAAATAATAATTGTTTTTTTGGAGAACGAAAATGGCGCAGTTTCTGTCTCATATATCGTTGGAGAAGGGCTCGGGAATAATTTCGACCACTTGGGGATCTTCAACGTGCACTGATATCGCACAGCACACGGGCGCCTTAGCGTTTTGCCTCCATAAAAACGCAGCCGCCACGGTCGGGTTCGAACCCGGGAACTCCAGATCAGTAGCCGAGCGCGCTAACCACTGAGCTACTGCGGCCGGTTTTGAAAATTGAAAATTGAAAATTGATTTTCGGGGAAAAGAAATGGCGCGGTATCTGTTTCACACATTGTCGAACGCCTGAACCGCGCCGTAAGAGAAGGAGTAAAAGAGGGAGTGAAAGAAGAAGAAAAGAAAGAGGTGCCGTAGTGGAGGGCTCCGAAATAATTTCGGCCACCTGGGGATCTTTACTTTTTCGCCGGGTTATGACCACGAACTTCTTTGGAAAAACTAAACAATCGCAGTGCGTATACACTGGGTTTCATACAGTGGAAGTATGATAATGTGCTCACGTCCGCAAAAAGAATGAAAACTTGTTCGGGTGTTTCCTCGTCCCGCCTTTGTAGATTAAAAAACAATTGCCTTCAGTTTGGCGGACTACCGCTAGTGATTGAGGAACGGATAAAATACGGAGTTTTCGGAGCAAGCAAGTGCAAATAACACAAAAGCTGACAGCCTTAAAAGTCTCACGCCAGCCTACCAACGAAATAGACAAAACTTATCCATACATATGTACTGCCCAGGTCTTAGTAACTCGCAGCTCCGTGAAAACATCTCGACACGAATACTCGAATGTGAGTGATGAGTTGTGTTGACTTCCATCAGGAACGGAGTGCTATGTGCGGTTTGCTGCCACATACATTTGGCGGCGTACGTGCCAGTCTCGCACATAGTTCGAAATCCGCAAACCGCATTCTACTGCATTTCCGCGTCTGACAGCCCGCTGTGTTACGAAGTGATGGATGCGGCGATTTCGGTATACTGAGAGCTGTAATATTACCATAACCACTCTACCTCACGAAAGAAGTCTATACTCGGAGATGAAAGGAAATGGCAGAACACTTGTGTTTGTAGAGTTGCCGAAAAGCAAGATGGATTCGATATTCTACAACGTTTTCGACTTCCCCATTGTTGGCACCAGCTCTGAACGGTGTCCAATTTTCTGGTTTGAAGCCGCATTTTTTTATCTATTTTGTTGCTCACGATGATGGTGGCCAAGAATCTGCCTGCTGTTTCCTTTAAGTGAACGGAAACACCCGTCCACAAGGCTTGTAGTTTAAACTTTGTTCTGAATGGTAGAAAGCGTTGAAAAGGTAATCTGAGAAACCTAACGGAAAATGGTTTCAACCACTAAGGGGGATATGAGTGGCTTTGGGCAATCACTTGTTGCGTACATGTGCTATTCCTAAACAAGTCAGCAGCAACGACTGTCTTGACCAAACGACTACGACACTTTGTCGCCTTTGTTCGGCCGCCTCTTACTGCGGGGCTCATCAAACTAAGAGAGGAGAACATATTGGGTCGATAAGCGCAAATGTACGAAAGAGCAGTGCACTAAGAAATGCCGTAAGTTTAGCAGAGTTCTGAGAGGTTTATACACTTTACTTTTAATACGAAGGTTACATTTATATAAGAGAAAACGAAGTGCAGGACCGTCGGCGGTACCCGGACGACGTAATTAGTTTTTTGCTATTGAAACAGTCATAATTGTTTGTTTAGGGTAGTTTAACGTCCGAAGACGACTGGAGCTATGGGGGATGCTATAAAAACATATAATGAAAGTCGCTTATTCTGTACAGAGATAAACGATATTCAGGTTGGTAGAAGAAACATTACTATAGCGAGGAATATTTAGTTTCATGAGTTCCAACTGCGGTGATAGTTTGAGTCCCCTCTCTTTTTTATGACATCGATTTTTAATTATCTGGTGCAATACCGGGAAGTGTTTATTGGCACGATGAAAGGAAAACTCCGAAGAAGTGAACGGAAGAGATTGCCTTGGGTAATCATGAACATGTTTAGTCTGTATGAATATGGTACAAATGGAGTGACGCGCTACTTCACATTAGATTCCCTGGAGCAGCTCTGCCACAGCCAACCATTCCAACAAGCTCGCCCCCCCCCCCCCCCAATGATGTACCATTGGGGGAAAATCCTCTAGGACGAGCAAAATGCAGTCTAGGGCCATAGGTCTCACGTCTGCCAACGAACATCTCGTTCCATTGCACCCGATTGCAGCACGTGAGGCTCATTATCACTTCCGTAAGGTCGGGTTTAATAAATTGCTGCATAGCGCAGCTATCGCCTATTTATCCCGGGTATGCGTCTTGGAGTTTTTTTTTTCATTTAGTACATTATCAGCGGAAATTAAAAGAATTCCATGCGATCAAGACTAACTCAGATCCCTCCGCTACGGTGTCCCTCAGAGCCCAAGTATAGCACCGCGGACGTTAACCACTGCCATTTGCTTAGCCAGTGTGGTAATTTAGAAATTAGAAATATATTTTTCGTCGCGGAAATTTTGAATTGAGCAAAAGGGTAATTACCGCTCAAAGGGGCGTCAAAATTTCAGAATCATGGCTTGTTCTTTTCCCCACACAAAAATAAAAAACGCGCTTCCGACTATTCGACTGCCATTTTCGCGGGTGCCCGATAACGACGTCAAAGGTGTAATTACGGTGTATTTCTTGTAGTTCTATAAGCTCCTGCAGATTAAAAACAGATGAGATGACCGCATAAGCCTGCGCCGATATTCCCGTGTGGATGCCAGGCAGCCACGTTCATGATGCGTGAAGCCCGCGCTTGACCGGATGCCGCTAAACAACTAGCCAACCAGGGCCGTTACACAGCAAGGCTCCGCTTAATGAGCAGCCAGGTTTATGAAAGCCAACTGCTGTGAACACCGCCCCTGGCTGTATTCACTGAGCACCAAAGTATACTGGACGTGATGGCTAACGACCTCCACACTATGCGACAATACTTATCTTTCCCTCAAAAAGTTCTATAATTTAAATGTCAACTTAAAAGCTGTATTCCTTCAAAATGCACATTAAAAACAGACTTTCCGGAGCCGTTGATGCTTACAAAAATCGGCACTCGGTGTTGTTGTGTTGTGTTTGCTCGGGTTTTATGGTACGTAGAAAATTAGGGCCCTAATGCGCTTTCCCGATCAAAGAAACTTATTAGAGGACCATGTGCCGAGCACTTCCTCTGTAGGCAATGAAACAAATTATAAATCTTTCTGGCGGGCTTTCTGGGTCATTACAATTGAATAGCGTGCGCTAACAGGGCGAACACAGACTCTGCGCTTCTTTCGTCTTCTCCAAGTTTCCTGTGTTCGTCCTGTTAGCGCACGCTATTCAATGGGAACAAATAAAGCTCTATAGAAGAGAATATATACTAGTGAAGAGTTATGTCAAAGCTGTGTCTAGTACACCATGCGGAAATTGCATTTATAAAGGCGCGCAGGTGTAAAACATATTAAAACACTAAAGATTCATCTCCATCTTCCTACGTTGGCCCGTTGTCAGTAGATCGCGCTTCTTTTCATATACCATAAATTCTCTCATACCTTTAATCACGAAGCTATACCTATCACACGCGCTCATCGGAATTTCTCGTAATAGCCGCCCTAATACGTATACCCCGTGAAAACCCGTACCGAACTATATTACGTCATTTTTCTTCAAAACAGCCAGACACTGGAATGACCTTCCGTTCGATGTTGCTACTATCACCAACTTCAGCTACATTAAAACCGCCATCGAAGATCATCTGTGTTCATTTTAATACGTGCTTGTTTGCTCCCCCTTGCATGTAATGGCCCTTGTGGACCTTTAAGGAGCGTATAAATACATAAACACGTTAGCTTTAAAAGTCTCATTCAGCGCAGAACCCAGCATTTTTGTTGGCTTTGGCGTGTCGAAAAATCCCGATTTGTCGAGAGGGTCGTATGTTTCACGCTGAGCAGAGAAATTGAAATCTGACTAAAACATTATATAAATTGCAATTATAAGGTGGCAACCAGAATGAAACGTCGTTATGATATGTAAGAACGTAAAGCAATTTAACCAAACTAAAATGAAAATTTAGGTAATTAGATAGGAATCTTATTTGTGGCACTTGGGTCACGATTCACAGGCGCTACCCATAGACCTCGAGGTTTTTTTTTTATTTCTCTAGGCCTTCAGAGGTACATTGCTTCGACCTATATAACTGGACGCCGTGTGTGTGTTGTCCAACAGTGTCCGGCAATGCGGAGTGATATGAAAAGAAGACGCTATACCGGAAGGAACTCATTAACGCTGTCGCGTCATACCCTTAAGGCCGAACTTGAGTGTCCCTCTACCTTCTTTCTGAATATTACGCGTCAAGTGAGTGGTCAGAATCAAAGGGCATTCTATTCTATGCACTTAGCATTTTTACTCGTCATAGTGAAAACGCAACATGTAGAACTAAGTTTGCACTTTCGGGCTCGCAAATATAGTGACTTCTATCGCGGAGCCAGATTATCGATAAAAGCTGACGACTCTAAGAAACCTAAAAAAATACTCCTTCCTTTTAGGAGAAGCCGTGGTAGTCACAGCGGAACTTGAAGTCACAGAATACTCTGTGTATAAATAGCGCTTTGAAGCAAGTTCCTTCATTTCGGACTAGGCCAAAGCAAATAAATTTAAGGTCCCGTCTGAAGAACTCATATGAACTCTAAAATAGAACGTAACGACATGCCCCTTTAAGCATTGCTTGAAGAACAGTATCTTCGCAATAAAGAGTGATCGCTTGGTTTTAAGTATTTGCTCACTCCGAACGTTGCTTACCCTAGGAGATTCCCAGTGTCTACTTCACTTCGCCCATCTTCGAGAACAATAAAGAAAGCGAGAAGGAGCAAAAATTTATTTCCTCCAATATGCAGGACAAGCCGGTTTAATGACGTTTCAAGCCGTATAAATGACAACTAGAAATTCAGAATAACTCTAAAGCCCTCACTGCAGTGCATTTCGTAAGGAGCCTTTTCTAATCAGTAGGCGAAACAATCCAAATATTGCAAAATGTACGGTATAAACTCGTCGGTATTTACAATAGAACTGCATTGTCGATCTTTCCAACTTTTATTACTAAGACCGCCCAAAAATATACAACAGAGACAAATGGCCTACGAAAATTTGGAAACGTCATCATCCTACACTTCTGAGACGTTCCTTCTGAACTGACTTTGTAGCCTTAATCAAAAATTTCCGCCATTAGAAAAAAAATCTATTTAAGGCCGTTTTTCTTAGTTTGCGGCACGATGTAAACTCGTCAGTTTGTAAATGGGGAGATAAATTGTATTCTTAATTTTGTGCGAGATATCTCACGAATTCTCTTTTCTTAAAATTTTGCTCTCAAATTTAACGAAAAACGAAAATTTTCTGACTCATATATCACAGAGCTAAATTGTTGACTACGGGCATTATATGCAGCTTGCGAGTAAATTGACACGCGGCAACGTGATATCTCTCAGCGGTATTCAAATATAAAAGGAAATTTAAGTCTTGTGAAACATTTCAATGACGCGTACAGACACGCCGGCTTGTTAACTAGGTCGGCAGCACCGAAGAAATCAAAGCCTTAATCAAGGATTGATTCTACGAAAGCGTTGGACCGACTATATACGGCGGATCTCTTGGGACGCGTAGACAAAGAACGTCTGCTAAAGCATACGCAGAGTTGCTGTAAATATTGTTACGGTGGACGTGGAGGGCGATGCGTATTGGAGCGCTGGCTCTTAATGTATGTCTCCTTGACTGTCTCTTTCTGTATATAATAATCTCTTTCTGTAAGAATACATTTCTACCCAATACATTATTGGTGGAGGTGCGGGGTGCCGCGACAGCCAAATATACATACAATACGGGCCAGCGCCCGAATACAGTTCCTCCTCCTCGTCCGCCACACACAAGCACGATGCATCGTCATCCTCTCTGTCCCGACGGCCGTAACAATATATTAGAGTTCGCTTACTGTGTCTCAGAAGCTGCAGAACTTTCTGCTCTCTAAGTTTGCCACGTAACTTGTGGCCACATTCCCGACTGCTGGCAGCCTTGGCGAAACCCTACCTTAACACATATCTCCGCTTTTTGCCGTCTATATTCTGCCTGCGGATACGGACGGTCCCTTTTACACTCATTCGGCCACATGCCTACGCTGGATACGTTAAAGTTCTGCCCCTGGAAGAAATCTGCAAATGGACTTGTGCAGGCAAAGCTATACAATGGAGGCATTCAAGGTTGCGACGACAGCATTTTTGGCCAACAGAGCAAATAAAACAGCAAGAAAAAACACCTCCAAGCTCCGACCTCAGGAAGACCTAGAGGTGCAGCAGAGACTCATAGGCATACCTACTAATCATGATAGCACATTCTTCTCATCTTCTGGAACAACATTATGTAGAGACATCGCATGATCGCGTTGCGAGTGGATGTAGCCAATAAAAACAATGCGCAAGGCCGTCATGTTGTGATGATAATGTCGCCACCACCCAGGAAAATACATCAACAAAACAGAACGTGGTTCCTCATTCTGGTTTCGTCATACTTAAGTTCTCTTTCTAGTACCATCCTAGTTGACCAACTCCCTGTCTATTTATGCTACTCCGGGCATCTTTCTCTTGAACATTAAAGTCTGGCAATAATTACGTTTCAACCAATGTCGCATTCAGACACTTCTGAAAGCACACCCCGGGCGAAATATTCGGGCGAAAATTTTGAAATTCGGAAAATTTTAAGAGACTGTTATGAAAAAATTGAAAGTAATGGTCGATTTTTCTGATATGTAGCAAAATCTTTCGTTCAAAATGTTTCCGTTGATCGCATCAAACAATTAAGACTGCCATTGAAAACCAATGGAGAACGCGTTTTACGATAGTGTAAACGTGACAAGAAACAAAATGCAAGACTGCTGTCAGGTGATCTGCGGATATATTGACTGTCAAGTGATATCTTACTTTATATAGAAAAATTGCGTTCATAAACGGTATCACGCTCAAAAATGAATTTGTCCAGAATTACTGGGTATGAGTAACATAAACCGATATTAGACATATTTTCGATTATCTCCTTCTCATTAACCAGAATGATAATCCATTCTATGAGGTCTGGCTCCGGGGCGACTTCTACAGTGAAGCTTTCGTCCTATTATTCCTGCAGCGTCACTTACATCGTCAGCAGTGCTGCGCCGCCTCGGCTCGTGACATGCGCTCCCTCTAACTACGTGGGGTCACGTGCGGAGTAGAATAAAGACAGTTGATTCCTGGTTCCCGGCCTGCTCGCTTCGTCAGCATCGCACTCCTTTAATTTGTAGGGGACTGTCTCTGTCTCTCTACAGTTTGGTGAACCTGGACGTGATGGACGCGAATAACGCCGCCATGGTTGCGGCGCCTAGGCCCCAGGCCACGGCTCATATACAGACTGCAGAGGACATCGCCAGCGTCCACGTTCAGCTGCCGTCATTTTGGCCTCAGAATCCTGCCGTATAGTTCGCGCAAGTGGAGGCTGTGTTCGATCTTCGGCGCATCACTTCACAACGCGTGAAGTATCTCCACGTCATGTCGACCCTCTCCCCCGAGGTAATGGACGAGTTTGGCGATGTTTTGAAGACGCCCGACCCTTCCGCCTCGTATGATCACTGCAAGGCTACGATCCTGGGACGGAAAACCATCTCGGAGTGCAGCCGCCGGCAGCAGTTTCTCAGCATTGAGGACCTTGGCGACCGTCGACCATCTCAGCTTCTCCATCGCATGCGACAGCTGTTCGGCGACCGCCCACAGGACGTCAATAGCCCGCTACTCCGTGAACTGTTCCTTCAGCGCCTGCCTCAGGACATCGTGGTCGTCCTGGCTGCAGCAGATGATGTTAGCTTGGATAAGCTCGCGGAGTAGGCTGACCGTGTTTCGGACTACTCTGGCCCGAGTTCTGTGGCTGCAATTGCTTCCGCCGCGTCGTCCACTCCGTCGACCGGCAGTCAAACCTCGAGGCTAAAATCGACCACCTCACGAGCACCGTTGCCGCACTGCAGGCGTCGATTCCTCGTCGCTGCCAACGTTCTTTTCACCAAAGGTTGCGCCATCGTTCCAGTTCCAGCCATCGATCGAGCCCTGTCCGTGACGGGTTGTGTTGGTACCACCTTAAGTTCGGCGCCCCTGCCAGAGAGTGCCGACAGCCTTGCCTATGGTCGGGAAACGCGCCGGCGAGTCACTGATGGCAGCCGGTGACTCTGTCTCTACATCCAGCCGCCTACTATACGTCACCGATAGGACGTCGGGATGTCGTTTCCTTGTGGACACCGGTGCACAGGTTAGCGTAGTTTCTGCCTCCCGCCTCGATCGGCAACGCGCTGTGCAAGGAGCGCCTTTGCAGGTGGTCAACACCTCCTATATCGCTACCTATGGGCAGCGCTCAGTCACCTTCGATTTGGGCTTACGCCGCATATTCCGATGGATTTTCATTATCGCGGACGTGCGGTTTTCCACCTTCGGAGCGGACTTTCTCGCAGCTTTTGGCCTGGCCTTTCACCTTCGATCTCGCGTGGACCACACATCTCACTCGTCTGTGAACGGCGTCCTCACCCCGGTGGCCACCACCATCCTCCAAGCCGCTCCGCAGCTGCGGTCGTCCGCATTTGCTGTGGTTCTGGCCGATTTTCCTGCCATCACGCGTGCCCAGCAACCTTGAGTTCCCGTCTGTCACACCGTCACGCACCACATAGTCACTACGGGCCCCCAGTGTTCTACCGACCGCGCCGCTTTTCTGGGGACCGCCTCGTCATTGTCCGCCGCGAATTCGACCATATGCTGCAATTGGGCATCATTCGGCCGTCGTCCAGTCGTCTTCGGCGCTGAAGATGGTGCTGAAACGTGACCCTGGTGATTGGCGCCTCTGCGGCTACTATCGTGCCGTCAACGCCCGCACTGTCCCGGATCGATATCCTCTCCCTCATATTCACAACTTTGCGGCCGACCTGCATGGCATGACAATATTTTCCAAGATTGAGCTGGTGAAGTACTACCATCAGATCCCGGTGGAACCTACAGACATCCCTAAGACTGCAACTGTAACACCGTTCGACCTCTTCGACTGAGTCCGTATGCCCGTTGGTCTGCGAAACGCTGCTCAGACATATCATCGCTTCATCAACGAGGTCACTCGTGGCCTGCGTTTTGTGTTCGCGTATCTCGATGATCTGCAGGTTGCCAGTTCCTCGTCAGACGAACACGCAGAATAGCTGCGCCTGCTCGTTTAACGCCTCGAAGAGCGCGGTCTCGTCACCAATTCGGCCAAGTATGTTTTTGTCGTCGACGCCATCGAGTTCCTTGGCCATCACGTCACAGCGCAGGGCATTCGTTCTTTGGAGAGCAAGGCGCGTGCCATCCGCGACTTTCCTCGCCCCAAGTCGCTTCGCAAGCTTCCCGAGTTCCTCGGCCTTATGGACTTCCACCGACGTTTCTTGCCCGGCATTACCTGCTTTACCCTGACTGTCACCGATCTCTTAAATTGACCGCATGGTCTTCACACTCCTCTAGAGTGGACGTCAGCTACCTAAACCGCATTCCAAGCCGCCAAGGACACCCTTGCCGACACTACTCTGCTCATGCAACCGCTGGCCGACACACCGTTGCGTCTCATCACCGACGCCTCTGATGCAGCTGTAGGCGCCGTCCTGCAACAGCTTCAGGACGACTGCTGGTACCCGCTCGGCTTCTCCTCCCAGAAGCTCAAGCCCGGCATGGTTGAACGCTTGCACCGGCAGCTGAAGGCTGCCCTTGTTACACGCGAGGCTCGCACCTCTTGGCCCGATTCCCTTGCTTTGGTGCTCCTCGACCTTCGATCAGCCTATAAAGATCTTCAGTGCACGGTAGTCGAAATGGTCTACGGGACTACCGTCCGTATGCCAGGCGAGTTCTTCAGTTCCGACCCGCACCGACGACATCTCGCCACCTGCCTACGCTGAACAACTACGCCTGCTCTTCAGGCGCCTGCAAACCGTCCTCACACGTCCACCGACTCACCAAGTCTTCGTGAGCAAAGACCTCGCCACGTCCATCCATGTTTTTGTGCGTCGAGAAGTCATCAAGCATTCGCTCAGCCTCTCTACGATGGCGCTTATCCCGTCCTGCAGCGGAGTGAGAAAACTTTGAAGCTGTCCGCCGATGGACGAGAAGAAATCGTTGCCATCGACCGCGTGAAACCCGCCCACATCGCGCACGTTTCTCTTTCAACTCGCCACCAACGAAATCTCAAGCCCCACTTCATCTACTGACTCGGTCCGTGCCGTCAGCAGGAATGCCTCATGGGTGCCCTGCTGTTGACTGCCATTCTCCTTCCCCTCCACGATGGGGGGGGGGGAGGGGAGCCAGCCCTGTAGCGGCACTATCATCATCAGCAGTGCTGCGCCGCTTCGGCTCGTGACATGCGCTCGCGCTGGATGCGTGGGGACACGTGCGGAGTAGAATAAAGACTGTTGATTCCTGGTTCCCGGCCTGTTCGCTTCGTCCGCGTCGCGCTCCTTTAATTTTTAGGGGACTAAGTCTCTGTTTCTGTACATTCCTTTTCCACAGAAATGCACCGAAAGGAGGTCTTAGTGCGCTCGATTTTACTGTTCGATAAAAGCTGCACATATTCTCATTCTCTTCTTATTAAAAAGCACTCTGGCCACCTTTGTGACCTACATGATCATTTTGAGTGGCTAATTTTTCAAACTCTGCAAGTATGGTAACAAACAATTGAATTTCACTGTTATGTATAAAGAAAATACGACGCTCACAATTATTCTTTATCTATTCTTTGTTTCGAATCAGTATTACTAATAGGGAAAATTATATATTAGGCGTATCAGAGCACTACATGGGACGCTCGTCCTTAAAGTGCCCCTGGCTTAAAACGATTCACTGCAATTCAGTAGTTTCACAAAATCGCATCTGCAAGCGGAAGGTGTAAGTTTCAGTCCGTAGCACTACGGGTATATAATCAAATTTGGCCCCCTCCTCTTTTCTTATTTACCGAGGTGAACTTTAAGCAGCCACAAAGATTTTATCTTCTCTGCCAGCTTCTCGTGGGATGAAGGACAACATTTACGCTGATAAGGATACGGTGAATCGGCTGGACAAGTGCTATCTCCTATAAAGAGCCCCTTATTCCGCCTTAGCATGTGAACTAAAGCCCATGCTTCGTGCTTCCCAAAGCCAACTCTCAAGAGTGAGTGCAGCTACCTCGTAGGGCAGTTTATTCTACGAATGGCCGAACTGATCGCACGTGCATGTCTGTCATGGTTCTAAAATTCAGTACCGGTCTCTCCGAAAGCCGTGCCCTTTTGACAACTCAGCTCGTCCTTGTATTTGGAACAACCTGAATCGCTTCCGACGGGAAGACATTTCCGTTGGTGTGTTTGTCTCCAATGCAACGCGGTTTAAAATCAATCAAAGGGTAATTCCCAATCAAAAACCACGAAAGAGAAGCGCATTTATAAAACTTCTTTGGTTGTAAGCGAATAACAACGATATTTATTCGTAGGTAGAATGAAGTGAAGCATTCATTTTTTCATCTCAGAAGATGCTGGACAATTTGAGAGTTCTTGCCGTCAAAGAGTAGCTCAAGCATGACTGCTTACAAACAATAGATATAGAGTTCAGCTGGATATCTATTATCTCTTAGCCTGAGACAATGAAAGTCCATCTATCCTTAGCAAAATAAATTTGAAAAATCTGCCACTGCGAGCTTGTGCTAGAAAACTGGTATCCGGAGTCAACTTTCGTGCCCAGAATAAATACAGCAATCTACACCCCATTATATCATGCGCAAGGCGAAGTTCGCGCTAAGTAAAGCCAAAGAGGTTACCAATTCTAAATGATAGGTTAAAGCTTTATAATCTGTACAAGAACTGCAGATTGGGCTAGTTGGTGTTGACGCATAGTGGTGGTTCAACAGCGCAAACACACATAGACCAAGCAAGAGACGAGACACACAAACCAGCGCTGAACTTACAACTGAGTTGTAAGTTCAGCGCTGGTTTGTGTGTCTCGTCTCTTACTTGGTCTATGTGTGTTTGCGCTGTTGAGCCACCACTAAGCTTTATAATGCAAAAAGTTCGCTCTGAACAGCGTCCGGGAGAAAGACACGGTGAAGCTTGAAAAAAAAGGGGCAGTCGGTAAGGAAGGAGATATTTATAGCGAAGACTAGTGGAGCGACAATAGCTGCAAGCTACAGTAAAGACAAAGATTGAAGTTTAAACAGAAAATGTGGAGTCTCAAAAGAGATAATGGTTAGGACGTCACTTCCTCCACTCACGTTCTCTTCGTTGTCCTCTTAGCGTCTTATACAGCTGCTCTCCCAAAAGCCTACAGCAACGAAAAAGATAATATTACTCAGTTACAAGAAACACATGTTACGCAAGCTCCCATTAGCAGCCCGTTCTCTAGCGGGTGACGGAAAATGAAAAATGATTTGCAAAGTAATTAGCAAGATTCGCTTCACGCTTCTATAGCCCTGCATGCTTTCCGGAAAGTATAACATAACGGCTCTCGGCAATTCTTTGACATCATAACATTCTGCGTCACCATTTTGCGCTATGCAAGGCGTTTAAGCAAGTGGGTTGAGCTGCTCGTCGTTAACAATTTTGCGTGCATTAACCGTAGCCCAGAGCCCACTGGAAAGCATTAAGCTGTCATCGCAATAATGAAGATGGCGGTAGCAAGCGAGATGTTGATAAAAGCGTACCCGTTAACGTGCCATCTTTGAGACATGTCGCGAGCGCGAGCGTGGCTGCATTTTTTTTTATTTTCGGCCGAGAAGTTGTACCCCCTGCCTTCCTCTCCCATTACTGTGATGGTAATACTGGCGCTCCCGGCCTTTTACTCCCGCGTCTGGCAAGACGAAAAATGAAGCGAGGCACCATTTGTGACGCGGACACAAATTTACACTGCAACGTCGTAGCGAATTTAAGAAATAAGTATTAACCGCGGGAAACTTTGTCATATATTGCACCTCGGAACCAAGTGGCTGGTGCGGGGGAGTTTTTTTTAAACATACCAAGAAATTGCAATACCCCGAGACGATACCTTTATTTGTTGGCTTCCGAGCTTATATGAACCCTGACGACGGCGAAGTTGGACTGCGCCGCGAGAATGATGAAAAATTCCCGGCACGAGTTTTGTATTCATGCTCATGCGGGTTCGCGACGGCAGCAAAACCTTCGTGACACATTCAGGGAGTTTGGAGTAATTGAAAATTTTCTCCCCTCTTGCAGGCGGTAAGCATTTAAGAAAAACAAACTTACCTGGAGATCCCTTTTTCTCGACGCTAGGGCTCCCTGTGTAGTTCCCAGTTCTCTCGTTCAGCGCGAGACAAAAGAACACGCGTTAAGTTGGCTGATAAATTAATGGACATTTTTACAAATTGAAGGAAAGCTTCTTAACTGTATTCTAATTTCTTACGCGTCGAAAATATGCAGTTATATTCCTCATTGTTGAAATTATTTTTACTTAACTTCATTTTCCAAACTATTTTTCTATTTTCAGACATTTCACAGTCCTAGTTCATCTCCTGCCTTTGTCTTTCTCGCGATCACCTATGTGATTTTGCTTGACATTCACCACCAAACCTTCGCCAATGTCCTGTGCGTCGGTATGTGCCATGTTTACTGAGGACAACAACATTAACGAAAACAATGTGCTCTTTGAGGGCTTAAAACACACTGTCAAAGGCCACACGGAGCTTTTGTTGGCTATGCCCGCGTACTCGTAATATTTTTGGTGGCAGCATTAGCAAGCGACAGACCCGGTCCGAGAACGCCCGTCAGGGCGCGGCGGCAGCCAGGCTCGGCCAGCAGCAAACAAATGGGAGCCTACCCTGGTGGATAGAGCCGACAGCCCCAGTCGTACTGAGTCGTTGGGTGTGCTTTCAGGGCCGTTGGATACCGCTTCCAACGCCTCTCTTATTGTCTTCGTGCGTGAAACGCCTGGTCAACCACTTAAGCTGAGGTGGTCGAGGAGCTCCGGAGGAGGCCCGCTCAGATGTGTCGGCGGACCTGAGCCCCATGCGATCAGTGCCTACGCGTGCCAGCGGCAACAAGCTCCTGTGCTGACCTGACCGGCCCCTCTAGCCGATAAGGCTGTTCGCGGTGCGACCACCGCCTCTGCGGACCCAACTTAACGCCATCGCGGCATCGAGCGGTTGAGTGATTTCGCCATGGCACGAGCAGCCCGAGTATTAGTGGCGAAGCTGCGAGGCCGCACGACAGAGCTACTCCGAAACGTGACATATTAACTAGCGCAAAAAAACTTACTGACTGTAGTGATGGGGCAGGACACACGTTTAGCCAAATCAAGAGCCTTACCTACTCAGGAATGTGACCGCCGAACATCTGGGCACTTATCGTGGGCCCTTAGACGACGTTCTGCAACCGTGACGAGTATTAGCGCGTGGGATACTGTGTTGGGCTCCATCATGTTGACTAAGTCAAAATTGGTATATCTCACGACGTGGCTTTTTAGGCGTCTACGTTGGCAAAGTTCAGAGATGCGTAAAACTTGTCCATTAAACAATTACAGCTCGCAGCCTCTTCTTGATACCTAAAACATGTTTCTTCTGGTTTTGCACAGGTGAATTACTTGGGTCACGTCGCGGTCCAGCGACAAGCTTTGGAAGCTCATAGCATGAAAATGTCACGCCACAGCCACTGAAGTCAAAAGATTGCTTGCATTCTCCCCTTATTTCCAGCATTTTATTCCGGACTTCGTCAAGCGCAGCGTGCCTTTGACAACACTGCTGTACGAGAACACCTTGTGGAAACTTGGACACCAGCCCAACATTGCGCGTCCCTCGGTAACACTGGCGCCCTCCTCGAGCTCCCTATCTTAGCAAATTGCGATGGGTCTGCCCGAACTATTCACTACACGGACGCCAGCTAAGGTGACTCAGAGCAGTCCTCTTCCAGAAAGTCGAGATCTGCGATCAAAAGTTGCCGGCTTTCAACAGCCGCCATGTCTAGGACGTTCAGCGACGCCGCCAATATTCATTGTCTGGGCCGCCTAGAAGTTCCGTCCGTGACTGTACGACCGCCACAACACCATAGTCACGTACAACACCGATCTGACGTGGCTGCAGTCCTCTATACATTTCACTGCGTTGTGACGCCCATCATATTGTGCGGGTCCACAAGGGACGGAGGGTCAAAGAGATGCCTGTAGACTCAGTTGGAACGAAACAGATATATTCAGGAATTACATATTATCGAGTGCATAGTGCAGAGGCTGGGGTGCCTAAGCATACATGAAGCTGCGATGGCGCCGAAGTCTCTTTCAGGAAGGAGCGAGGGGCTGCGGAGTTTACCTTTTTCGTTCGCTCAGGCTCGGCTTCTCCCCGATGGCGCTTGCGGCGCTGAAGGACCGAGTGCCGGGCGATGTCGTCTCGGGCATTGCACGTCTCTTTCCCGGCCCGCGTTTCTCTTGTTTCTCCGTCAATTTGGGCGATCCCTCCTTCCAGGCCGGAGCGTCTCCCCGCCGCTACTCTCAGCGCCGGCCCCAGCGGCATTCCCAGTCTTCCCAGGGCCTCATGCCGGTTTGTGTCTTTTCCCCTCTCCTCAATAGCTGCGACACGAAGTTGGTTCCTCGGTCTGTTAAGAGTTCCCTTGGAGCTCCATGTCGGAGAAGAATCTGTTCGACAAACAGTCCAGCAATCGTATGTGCCTTTTGATCAAGGATTGCCACCGCTTCCACGTATTTCTAAATGTGATCTACAAACACTAGCGTGTACCTGCTTCGGAAGTGGTCGTGGGCAATGGGCCGACTGTGTCCATATCTGTACGCTTGAAGGAGCCCAAACCTCAGAGAATGTTTGAATTGGCGCTGGCCTGCGAACATTGGGTGTTTTTCTCTTTGGACATGTTTCTCTTTAGAATGTCCTCTCGCATGCCGCTCCTGAAGTACAACCGTTCCACCCACTTGCACGTATTCGCTACGAGAAAATAGTCCGGCGCAGGGAGCATCGTTGAAAGGCACGAAGTACCCATTCTGTCCACGATCTAGGTATGACGACCCTCTCGCAAGTAGCTGGCTCTGGTCTCCCTTTCCTCCTTGGCCGCGTCTGCCGGCATAGGGTTCCGGCTTTTCCACTGCATTAGCCTAATTGTTGAGGGTCAGATAATTTTCTCTCTAGGCTTTCAATGATTCGCTCGAGGTCCGGTTCTTTGCGCTGCTCCGAGCACAACTCAGCGGGATAAATTAGGGGGACGTAATCGCTTGCAGCTGACACGGTGGCTTGGAGGCTTAGCGCGTCAGTGTTCATGTGTGCTCTGCCTCGCTTATGTTCCACCTCAGAGGTGCATTCTTGCAGCTGTGAAGTCCATCTAGCCAGCCGCGAGCTCTGGACTATGACACTCGGCACCAATTTTAGAAGATGGCAGTCTGTGACTAGCATGAACTGGCCGCAGTAAATGCTGCACCTGAAGTGCTTTGCTGCCCAAACAACCATGAGTCACTTTTCCATGGCTCCGTACTTCTGATCTGTGGGACTCAGCTGTAGGCTAGCAAAAGCTGCAGGATGTTCTCTACCCTCGATAACCAGCGAAATCACGGCACCTAGCAGCGAACTTTGACGCATCTGTGGCAATATGAAATCTTGGTGGCGCAGCAGCGGTGCACTCATTCACCTTCCCGTCAGAGCCCCAAAAGCATCCACCCCATCTTCTGACCAGCGTAAAGCGACATTTTTGGCGGTTAAGTTATGAGCGGCTTAGCTAGCTTGGCGAATTCATATATGCGCCTTCGGTAATAACCATATTTGGAAAAAAACAGCGCACCTGAAGACACGCACTGAGGAAGATACAACAGCAGAGCGCTGACTTCAACTAGTTCTTTTATTGCAGAGCGACACAATATATATAGGAAAAGTGGGCGGGAAAACAGCCCTTACCTTTTATTCACTCCCAGGTACAGCATTGTTATCTCGTGTCTTTTCACCTGAGTTATCTTTCTGTCGCGTGCAAACCAAACAGCTGCTTCCCATGTTTTCCCACCCACGTTTCCTATATATATTGTGTCCCTCTGCAATAAAAGAACTAGCAGAAGTCAGCGCTCTGTCGTTACATCTTCCTCTTTCCTTGCCTTAAGGTGCGCTGTTTGTTTTTCAAATATCAGCTACCAACTAGCCCATTTGACCACCCTTGCAGGTAATAGCCAATCAGGCTGAAAACCTGCCGAGCCTGGCGGACACTAGTCGGGGAGGAAAAATCCCTGACACATTTTAGTTTCTCCGGGTAAGAGCGGACACCGTTAGCTGAAACAATGTGCCGGATGTATTCAGCCGCCTTTTTTAAAAATCGGTACTTCGAAGGCTTATCTTTGAGGTGCACTGATCGCAGTCGCGCCAAATCCTTTTCGATGTCATGCAAATACCTCTCAAAGTGTCACTGTATATGATTATGCCATCCATATACACGAAGCACAACTTTCACTCAAGGCCCGCTCGGATAGCATCAGCAGTCCTCTGCCAGAAAGCAGGGTGTTGACCAGGTCCATCGGCATCCAGTTCTATGCATTGTGCCCTGAGTGTGTACTGACAGCCGTTTTCTCGGCACCTGCCGGCTCGATGGCTATCTGCCGAAATCCCACCGCAAGATCAACCACCGTGAAGTACCTGGCAGAGCCCAGCTGAGAAAGCGTCTCCTGTATATTGGGCTGGGGTGCGGGTCGATCCGAGTTGCGGCACTGAATTTCCGTTAGTCCGCTACCAGTCAGTAGGAACCAGCAGGCTTCTCCTCCAATAAAGCCGGTGCCGCACTTTTAATGTTCGACTATGCCTCGGCAATTCAAATCCTGCTCCTGCGGCTCCATCTCTTCGCGTTGGAAGTAGAGAGCTCCGTACGCACGCTGGTAAAAGCGTGCGACTAATTACATTCTTTGTGCCACGTAACAATTTGCATGCTTTAAAAAGAACCACTCATTCTTTTTTTTTAATTGGAATGCTTCCAGTTATATTTCGAGAATACTTTTTAAGCGAAAATTTTGGCTTGATGTCGCCTGTTTATTTTTTTAAAAAAGTGACTTAAATCCGGATTATTCAAGAACACAGGAACAGAATTTGAAATAAGGGTGTTCAGCAATAACACTTCTATAAGCAACTCGAACTTCTTCATAAAGAATTCCGCCGTCATGGCAGCTTTCTAGATTAGCTCTTACCAGACATTAATCCGATCTCTTTACGCTGAAATGCTCCCGAGAGTGACAGCTCGACCTGCAACACAGTTCCTGGCGCAAGCAAAAATTTCGGCCTGATTTTTGACGTTCTCCAGAAAAAAAGAACCGGCGGCTTTCCGCTCTCAAAGCTCCTCTGTGATTCCCGCCTTCCGTGTTCAGTTCTAATCGGAGTTTTGCATATGCGGATCGCGTATTAAGCTACCCAGGAAAAAAAAAAAGCGAGTCTCGAATTTCTATGCACAGCCTGCATGCCAAAATGGGAGAAGCTGCGGTTAAAGTAAAAATCGAATATGTTTATTTTTCTTCGTGTGAGGCGAAAAATTCAAGGGAGGGATTTTTCCGTTTCCTCTTCGTTTTGATGTTTTAGACCTGCACGCAGAGGCCAAGCAATTCTATTGATTTTTTTTTCCTGGAATTCAGTCGCCCGAAAGCTGCACCCGTGTCTCTTCAGAGAGCTATGTAGGCTTTGCTTGAGATATTAGGGGCTACAATAGAAATATTCTTTCAATCCCAATGCTCAATAGTGCTAACATGGCGCATGGAAACCAATGTCTTTATTGATCTGAAAAAGCCAAAACAACTTGTATGGCAGAATTTGTTTCCTCAATGACAATTCATATTTTCATTTCTCCTTTCTTCCATCAGTGTCGTTGTCTTTAGAGTCGCTAAAATATTGGCAGTGAGATAGTTGTCACCCTAAAGAATCAACTGAGCTGATCTTTCTAAACACATGTGGTATATCCTCGCTTCTTACGACAGATGAGGGCCGGTGGGCTTTTTTGTAATGTGAAAACACATTTCATACACAACTTCACTGCCTCGCAATTATTGTCAATATAAATATTTAGAATTGTCTGCTTCGACTCCCTTCGAGTAACATGCCTACTCAGATGCGTCAGTCGAAGCCTAGAAAAACTTAGTGCTGTTCACTTTGAAGTGATCAACTACCAGCTTGTCATATGTTCTTCCAAACAGAGCGTGTCATTAGTTTCGTTTATTATTTTAGAAGCAGACGAATTGCTTAGCTGTCAACAAGCTAAAAATCAAACTTCTAGGTTAGAATTAGTTATTCTTACCACTATCTTAACCATAATCACCGTAGACGAGAGTCACGCTCATTCTTTCAAACTGCTGCGGTCGGCACATCTTCTACCTACTCCAACTATAGCACCCAAATTATTCTTCAATGTTCAGTTTTAGCAAGACCAGGGCTTTTCTATGAAAGTAATCTACGTCAGTGTCGTAAACGGAAGGCGTAGCCGAATGGGTTCATGCCAAGCCTGATTTAGGGTAGTAGTGAGACAGCCAGTGTAGAGGTGGGTGAGATGCTAAGATAAAGGAACGGAGTTAGCCATACGGGAATTGCCCAGCATTTCCGTTCTATGCTTTTGAAAGCACATTACTTGCTAGCGCTCTCATTCTGATTCGTAAGATATCGTTGCCCTAGAGTATTTTAACCCTAGAAAATTGCGCGTGGCGAAGTTTATTCTCTGGAATATTAACCACGAGCCTGATTTCGGTAATGGTTTTCTTCTATTTGGTGCTGACGAGTAGGAAAGAAAACAGTACAGAACGTCCCAGTGAGCGCAGTTATAGCACCTAGTTGCTTCAAGGCAGATGCCTTTCCAAACCAGGCTTCTCGTGATTTCTTCTTTTTCCCGTGAGAAAAAGGGCTGCAGGGTTTTGTGAAATATTTACGCTCATATGCGAATCGCAAAGTATGCCCTTTATAATTGTCATGCTGGAAAAAAAGCTAATCTACCTTCGTTGCTGCATGAAGGATCAACTCAACCACTCGTGTTCTCGTAACGAAACGGCAGATAAATCCAGGAGAAGAACCGAACAGGTCGTTAATCTTATTGCTCCGATGTGTGCTTTGATTCCGATATATCATTGTTTTCTTTACCGCTTTAGATAGACATCATAAGTCAATTTTTTTTTGCTTTTGCGCTACAAATATTGCGAAATTACGAACGGGCGGCCCGTTCACATCAACAAAGTCGCTTCCTCTGGCGCCATAAGCATTGTAATTTAGTAGTTTGGAAATAATTTCAGCATTGTAATTTAGTAGTTTGGAAATAATTTCATTGATTTCATATCAAAGCGAATCCCAGATTTAAGCCCGTGCCGTAATCACCGGAAACATTTTGTCAGCAAGAAATGCTTTTCCCCATTGTGCCATGTGCCGAACCACCCGATTCAATGTGGACAACTGTTTAATGAGCAGGAGAAGTGCACATAGACCGTCGTTAGAGTGGCGCTCACAAAAACTAACGTTGGCCAGCGTAGTTTTCCTTCACACTATTTTGGTCACAATGTTATTCCGAAAGGTTCATATTTTCCAAAAATTACATTGCATTCTGAAAGCATGCGAGAAAAAATGGAAGAAAAACCAAATAAGTACCGTATTTACTTATGCAATCAAAGAGCTCGAATAATGTACGGGTACCCTACTTTAGCTACTGTATCCTATTATTTTGGTTACATCGAGTAATAGAAATACTATATTTTTTCACTTCCACTCTGCTGCTCATAATTATCAATGCGCTCGACACCCGTTTTCAGCTCCTATATAACTACATGGTACCATAATACTTGAGGGTGTGCGAATTGAGGAAATAATCGAATGAAGAGTTCTGTATCCTTCTATTAGATTTCGTCGAACGAAATCAGGTAGCGTATGTTTAAAACTAATCGAAAAGAAATAAATAGGCACAAATGACTTCGAGTAGTTTTCAAATAAAAGGCTGAAAGTTCGTAGAAGGCAGCCATACCTTTTTCTACTACTATTTCGAAAACTGGAACACACCGACGCGGCTGAACAAGCTGCAATGTTCAGTCCACACGGGACAGCATGATAAGACAGGACGTGCTCCACTCATGCGGTGCCTTTCGTTATTCCCATTTATAGCTCCAAAAGTGGACAACGCCACAGGGTACTGCAAGGTTTGGGAAACCTTATCTTGATGCCAAAACCCCGAGGTTGTGACTAAGTAGAACTCGCCACTTAAAATTGCAGAGATGTGGTGGTATTTCTCTCTTTATTCCTTTATTAATACCTCAAAGGCCCCATTGAAGGGGTATTACATGATGAGGTGAAACTTCAGCTGTAAATTTCTTTAATTGACGATCTGAATGACGATGAGTCGATCTGATCAACGATGGCTTTTGGCAGGTCATTCCAGTCCCTTGCTGTATGAACGAAAAATGACGACAGATGCGCAAAAGTGCGGGCAAAGAGAGGGTAGACCGCCTTCCCGCGATTTTGACTTCCTATCGTCATTAAACGCGCAGTTAATTTTTTTAAACGTCAGTGCTGCATCTCTTGACAACTGCAGCTTTATACGTTATACCGCCGTAGTGCAGCGGCACCGCTAACGCCTTGCATTTTCGATCAAATAAACGTTCCCTATAAATGTTCGCTACTTTTGAGAAGATTCGTAAAATTATTTGCATTCGCGTTGGTATTAGGTTAATCATTAATTAATTCATATCCGAACAGTTTTTAGGTATATTACAATTGGCAACTATTTGTACGCACATAAATAGGTGCAAGTATCTGACGAGTACTTCAATATAAAGGGCCAACAGCACAAATAAATGCTCACTGAAGGATTCATGAGGAAGTAGGAACCACTAATGGATACAAATGGCTCAACTGTTCAATCTCGCATACATTGGGTATTAGTAACTTACCGCCGTAAATATTCGCGCTAACCAGAGTGCATTTCAACTGTGGTCTTATTGGATATCCTTATATGCAGCTATGCGGGTTGTGCGTGGGGCTTTATTAACTTTATGCGATAAAACAAGACAGCCTCTCAGGCGGTTGTCGGTAACGTCTGTTACAACATGGAAATAAATAAATAAAATGCACAACCGGTATTCGAACCCACTTCCGCATAAGCAGATACATCCCGCTGGCATGAGCTTCATGCCGCTACTCATTTGCCATTTTTGTTTATTGCGTACAAGAACAAAAAGCTGAAAGGATTCTACCTTCGCGTATTCCAGCGGCATGAATGGGATTAATCAGTCATACGTAGTCGCACCAGCAAGCGGCTATCACTATGTCCGCCCATGAAAATTCCGGGAAACCCACACAAGCATCCATTGACGGCCGCCAGACAGTAGGTCACTCTTAAGCAGAATATACTCTCCTCCTCCTCCTCCTGTTTGCCCCCCCCCCGCCCCCCATAACAAAGCACACTGCTCTCAACACAGACACTTCAATGACCGTGGATCTAACATGTCTCTCTTCCACAGGCTGAAAAGTGTCGTGAGCACAGAAGATGACATGGAACCTTAAAACCTTCCACTGTAAGCAATAGAGGTGCAACATGAAGCGTGATATCAATATCCTTTTGGATGGTCGGATAGAAGGAAAACATTTTTACCTACCAATGCAGCTTGCATAATTCACACTGCATGCCTATTATTCTTGAATCATTCAAATAATTTCGACTAAATTATGCTATATTCGAATGTCTGGGTGCACGCGCAATTTTATTTTGTTAAGGAATCGAATACGTGGATGATTCATTCACTGTTTGAAAAATTCAAATACCGGCATGTCCCTACTCTTGAGCAACTCGCGTCTATGGAACGCCCTCGGCGGCAGCGCTAGTGGTTTAAATATGTAGACGGCGTCGAATGCCACGGATTCCCATGGACCTTGCAAATATTTAAGCCTCATTTAACCTAAACTACCAACCAGCCCATGATTGCGTCACAGAATCGCAACGTTGTGGGATGGGAGGCGGTGTGTTCCAACCTGGGTGTCTTCACATGGCATTCGCGAGCACGACAGTGTTCAAGTGCGAAGTGAGGAGTACCCACCGGTTTCGAGCACGGGCCGATTGGAATGCGTGGCGGCCCAGGTTTGCCTGATGGCAAGGGCTGGACTCGGCCTTAGTACGCCGTTTCCTCAGTGTCTAGGCTTGTGCAACATCTGTTTAGTGGCGGTTGGGAGGAGATTTCTCCGTCCCCTTTCACTGAACAGGCCTCTAGCACAGGTTCGGCCAAGCGGGAATCGGCGTCTGGGCCCGCCTGTCATGGATGCATCCATGAACTTCGCCATGGCCTTGCCTTTGTCTGACAAAGGAGTTTGATAGACCTCTGTCCAGACCAAAGGCGCACACCATGCGAAGTGGAGCCTTGAGGTGCTTCGGGTGGACCTCTTTCAGGTTAGTCGGGGGGGTTGGGAATGGGGCAACTGTAAATGCCACAATACTGGGAGGGCGAGTTCAGCGCATTTCTTTTTCGTGACATCACTGATTGCGGCAGCGAAATAATGAAAACCGCTTATTGATTGTAAATCATCTTTTTTATAAACATCAACAGCGTTTACTCCTTTCAAATTACTCGGTAACGTTTGGGAACAACATTTTATTTTCGAAGGGTACGTGACCTTTGCGGATTTTGCAACGTCGGTTGTTCGTACTTTTCAGCATGTCCTCCTGCGCACATGATAAGCTCAGGTGCAAAGCAGAATCACGTGATGCTTATATCACCTGGTTATATAATCCGGTAAGGCGAAGTGGAGCACAGAAGTAAAGTTACCTTTCATGCTCGTTTATATCTCACGCCATCTACTGGATTTGCGTTTTTAAGACTTCCCCCCCCCCCATACTCTACATTAATTCTCACATCATACTTTTTGCCCCATTATCTAAGTTTCTTTCAGAATATAGACGGTGGCTGAGAGTTTGCACCGGTGAACTTAGCGCAATCTTTCATGCTCGCCTATTCATGTTTTTGAGTGTAAGGATTTTAGCTACAACCCTCTAAACAGGAAGCGATCAGATGGAAGTATGGTGAGCGGAAGCTTTCAACTAAAACTTAGTGCTGCGACCGTGATAGTTCCTTGATGTACCAGTCTGTCATAACATCTTTAATGCCGGATCATTATTCATCCTTCAGCAAGTCTAATATATACATTCGGTCTATAGCTGTGAGAGTAAGGAAACGAATAAAATAATCGTATATGGTTTTTTTTGCGACTTAATCATTTAACCACAATAGTATATTAAACCTAACCAAACAATGTAAGTACAAGGTAGGATGGAGCTAAACTGCGTCCTGACTATGATCTTAAAGGTACTAAATCGGATTCTCAGTCGTGTTATGTTTTTGCAGCTGCTATCAAGTCATTGAGCCGACAGTGGTGGTATTTGAAGAAGTCAAAGTAGAACTGCACGAAGTACTTTCAATTAAAGTATCAATATTGACTATAGTCATCTACTATGTTATGATTATCCGCCGTGTCTCATTCAAGCGTTGCATGTATCAGCTGTGAACCTAATTTTGACGTACAGTACAAGGTAGGATGGAGCTAAGCTGCGTCCTGGATATGATCTTAAAAGTACTAAATCGGATTCTCAGTCGTGTTATGTTTTTGCAGCTGCTATCAAGTCATTGAGCCGACAGTGGTGGTATTTGAAGAAGTCAAAGTAGAACTGTACGAAGTACTTTCAATGAAAGTATCAATTTTTACTGTAGTCATCTACTATGTTATGATTATCCTCCGTGTCTCATTCAAGCGTTGCATGTATCATGCTGTAAACCTAATTTTGACGTACAGTACAAGGTATGATGGAGCTAAGCTGCGTCCTGACTATGATCTTAAAACTACTAAATCGGATTCTCAGTCGTGTTATGTTTTTGCAGCTGCTATCATGTCATTGAGCCGACAGTGGTGGTATTTGAAGAAGTCAAAGTATAAAATCGCCCATGTGCTGTAGTGTGCCACTGTACGAAGAACTTTCAATGAAAGTATCACTTTTGACTATAGTCATCTACTATGTTATGATTATCCTCCGTGTCTCATTCAAGCGTTGCATGTATCATGCTGTGTACCTAATTTTGACGTTTCTCTTTGCATACTTTATTGTCCACTTGTACAGCATAATATAAGAATCGGCCAGGAGAAACGGAAGCCTCGAATGCAATAGAAAAGGTCACTGACTCGTAACCATAAAAACGGCTCTTCTCCTTCAATGCCAATCGGTCGCCCTTTCGTCGCTTTGGCCGAGCATCCTGTCTTCTAATGCAGGACTAAGGTCGGTGGTCCCTGCCTGCAGAAGTTCTTTCCCAAAGGCAAATTGAAGTTTGCTGAATTACCTTAATTTTAACAGTATGCTTGCTTCTGTGGTCTCATTAATCAAGCAGGGTTCTTTCCCAGCAGGTGCCGTCTGGTATCCCCTTTGCCTCGTTATTGCCTAGCCCTTCAATGGAACGAGTTTGATCGACACTCGAGTAGTAAGTTGAAGGAGAACCGGTTTCTGTACTGAAATCTAGTTAGAGGGAGCCGGGCGCATTTTGATGGATTATTTATATTCGGTGCGCAAACTGAATGGCACTGACCTGAGGTCAAGCTTAGTGTTGACAGTGATGCAGCACTTCAACTACGTTTTCTTTTGTGCTTTTTACCTTTTACAAAACACGGATTTCGGTCTGTTGTGGCACAACGTCTAAAGAAGAGACTGATAAAAAAAGAGGGCGAAAGAAAGAAAAGCAAATCCAGGCGGTCCCTCAGCGAAACCACATTGCACTAAGTGTTTGTTTCTGCTCTGGCATTGAATTTTGCTCAGCTTTTCTTGTGAAGCTCACACGCACCTCATTCCATACATCTTAGTTGCCTTTTTGAAAATTCCTTAACTAACGCCGGGCTATGTTTGGAGACTCAGGTCACAGGCCAGGAAGATCTGTTCTGCACAACAACAACGAAGAAAATATATTCAAGTGTACTGCCTTGTAAAAGTACTCCATTTTATTTAAGCATCGGTGGAGACGAAACGTAACAACACAATATTTCGTAAACCCAAATGAAATGTTTTTTGGTCATTGAATGGATTCTGGACTTTTTCAACGTATTGCATAGCACATCTGTTGTTCCATACGTTTTCCATTGAAGCTCCAAGAATAATTGCACTTTGAGTTGTTGTTTTTAACTTACTGGTTCGTGTGCAGATATTCTGTAATAGAATTGCCGTATTCTGTAATGTGAAATTGAACCTAGCGAAACATTGCTCCGGCGGTGGTGGTGGTGATGACGAAAACATTATTCTGCTAATGGAGCCTTAACGCGTACAAACTATGAATGGCTTCTAGGATGCCTGCAGAGGAAGGGAGCTGGTGCGTTCAGCGACCGCCAAAGCCCAGTCTGTGAGCTGTTATTGTACAGCGCAAATAGAGCTGGACACCGCGACCTTCCATCGCTCTAGGTCGGTGAATTGCCTTTGGGAAGGAGCTTGGAACTGATATCAGATGCGTAGCGGTGCTGTTGTAACTCCCAAGCAACTCTCGATTAGCAGTTGACATAGTAAAAGGCCGTAATGTAGCAAATAAAACCTAGCAGTAAGGTGAGTTTGAGGATGACTGCCGCTGCATTTGAGCAAAGCGTGGCTGTGACCAACCTAAATATTAGCCAAAAGGAACCATCATAAAAAAAAGCGGTGCGTGCGCGTGACCGCCATCCTTCGATAAACAAACGCTTACTCTAACTGACGCACGACAATTCGCAATACCTGTTGCGCAAAAGAAAAAAAAAGTTGACTGAGGGCGTCTATCTAAGGCGGTAAAGAAAATATTGATATAACAGAATCACAACACGCATCAGAGCAATAAGAGTCAGAATGCTTCGGTTTTCTCTTGGCATTATCTGCCGTTTCGTTACAAGAACACAAGTTAAGTGGATACTTCCTGCAGTAACGAAAGTAGATTAGCTTTTCATTTCGGCATGCAAAATATAGGGCGCATACTTTGCGACTCGCATTTGCGCCTATATATTTCACAAAACCTTGCAGCCTGCTTTTTCAGGGGAAAAATAAAAAATCAAAAGAAGACTGATTTGGAAAGGCTGCTGCCTTGAAGCAACCAGGTACTTTAACCACGCTCCCTTGGACGTGATGTATAGTTCTCTATTTGGTGTTGGCGGGTAGCAAGAGAAAAACATTACCGAAATTAGACTTGTGGTTAAGATACCAGAGTATAACCTTCGCCACGGGTGCTTTTCCATGGTTATAGGAATAAGAGCACAAATAATATACTGCACGAGAACGATATGGAATGAATTTGGGATGAGAGCACTTGCATACAACGTGCTGTCTCGCCTTACGTTTACGACACTAACGCAAGTTTCTCTCATAGAAAAGAGCTGCTCTTGCTAAAACGAAGCACTGAAAACTAATTTGGGCGATACAGCTGGAGTTGATAGACGATATGCCGGCCACAGCAGCCACAGTACATGGTTAGTTCGAGACATCGAGACAGTGAGCGTGACTCTCACCCATGGGGATTATGGTTCGGATAGTGATAAGAATAATTAATTCGAAGCTAGGTGTTTGATTTTCAGCTTGTTCACAGCTGAGCAGTGCGTCTGCTGTTAAAAAAAAGCATAAGCAGTGAAACGTTCTCTTGGCAAGAACATACGCAAGCAGATAGTTCATCAGTTTAAAGTGAACAGCACGAAACTTTTCTAGGCTTCCACTCTCACATCTGAGTAGGCATGTTACTGGAAGGGCGCCGGAGCAGATGACGATTCTAAATATCTATATTCGCAATAAATGTGGGGCAGAGAAGATGCGTATAAAAACTTTTTCACGTTATAGAAAAGCACATCGGCCCACATCTGTCTTAAGGAGCGAGGATACACCGTATGTGCTGAGAAACAGCAGCTCTGCTGTTTCTTGACATTCTATGAATTGGGCATCCGGGATCAATGAATTTAACAATTATCTTATAACAAGGCAAGTACACTCCCGTCCAACGCTTTTGACGTGCTACATACACACTTACACACTTACACAATGGACTCCTTCCAGACTGCAAGCTTAAAACCGTCGAGTAGCCCATTACCTACTATTATGCCAACTGCCTGTGTCGCTGCTAGACAGATAATTTACGTTTATTTTTGTTGAGTTGTGTGAGTTTCTTACAATGCCGTGCGGACTTTTGGAATAGAAATCGGTTTTAAACGTTTCCTTATATTACCCCAATAATCCAACCGTAGTTTTCTAACCCTAGATTTGATACATTGAGCAATCTTGTTTATTTATTTATTATTTATTCACAATGCCCTTAAAGGTCCCCTTTTTTACTGCTTAAGGGGGGGGGATAAAAAAGTAAGAATAATCACAACATAACACTGAAAAATGAAAGACAGAAACAAACAAGGATAACCAAACAAAAATATGCGAAAAAATTTTCTGCCTAATTTTGCGAAAACTTTTCAAGCCAGAAAGCGAGCATCATCACAAGAATATGCAATGATAAACACAGGTAAATCGCTGAAGCGTAACAAATGCATGGCAACAGAGTTTTATGGTGCATAACGAATCATCGCAACAGGCGCATCTTCAGTTTATAAAATAAAAGAAATAACAATTACAAAAAATACACATTTAATATGAAATCTGCTTGCTGTATATATAGCTGAAACTTCCTTGCTTTACTGAGAGGCAATTCTGGAATATCAAATATTTTTGCACGAAAATTATCCACGTCAGCGTTGCACTCTACTCTCATTTCGACATTTCTCTTAAATGTCCTTTTTTGTATAAGGCAGAGAAACATAAAGTAATCATCCCAGCTACGTTCTTATGGACGATTTTAATGTCTTGCCGCAAGGAAGTCTCTTTGAATTTGGCAACTTTTGTTTACGACTACCAACTTTCCTTGCGAAACATTCCGCTTGTCTTCTACGTATTTTTTTTCATCCATCGAATTGCTCTAAATGAAAATAAGCCAGCGTGGGATTCGCTTAAAACGTATTTTTTGCAATATCCAACTTAAAATAATTCTAATTCTTCTTGCATCGAAATGAGATGAAAGATCTGTGCTAAGTTGCACCTGCAGGTTATTTCATTTGGGCGATATGAAGGAAAGCTTCCCGAACATTAATAAAACGGCCCCCTCTTGAGTAAGGTGTCCCTGTTGCACTACGGTAACGCAGACGGATGGCGGGGCGACGCCCTGAAATCACTGCGCCAGTTTAGCGCAGACGCGAAGGAATAATCCGTCAAACTAGCTTACCCACGTGCAAGCAGGAAGATGCGAAAAATAACCCTGGTTTCAGCTTCACATTACAGAATACGGCAATTCTATTACAGAATATCTGCACACGAACCAGTAAGTTAAAAACAACAACTCAAAGTGCAATTATTCTTGGAGCTTCAATGGAAAACATATGGAACAACAGATGTGCTATGCAATACGTTGAAAAAGTCCAGAATCCATTCAATGACCAAAAAACATTTCATTTGGGTTTACGAAATATTGTGTTGTTACGTTTCGTCTCCACCGAGGCCTAAATAAAATGGAGTACTTTTACAAGGCAGTACACTTGAATATATTTTTTTCGTTGTTGTGCAGAACAGATCTTCCTGGCCTGTGACCTGAGTCTCCAAACTTAGCCCGGCGTTAGTTAAGGAATTTTCAAAAAGGCAACTAAGATGTATGGAATGAGGTGCATGTGAGCTTCACAAGAAAAGCTGAGCAAATTCAATGCCAGGGCAGAAACAAACACTTCGTGCAATGTGGTTTCGCTGAGGGACCGCCTGGATTTGCTTTTCTTTCTTTCGCCCTCTTTTTTTATCAGTCTCTTCTTTAGACGTTGTGCCACAACAGACCGAAATCCGTGTTTTGGAAAAGGTAAAAAGCACAAAAGAAAACGTAGTTGAAGTGCGGCATCACTGCCAGCACTAAGCTTGACCTCAGGTCAGTGCCATTCAGTTTGCGCAGCGAATATAAATAATCCATCAAAATGCGCCCGGCTCCCTCTAACTAGATTTCAGTACAGAAACCGGTTCTCCTTCAACTTACTACTCGAGTGTCGATCAACCTCGTTCCATTGAAGGGCTAGGCAATAACGAGGCAAAGGTGATACCAGACGGCACCTGCTGGGAAAGAACCCTGCTTGATTAATGAGACCACAGAAGCAAGCATACTGTTAAAATTAAGGTAATTCAGCAAACTTCAATTTGCCTTTGGGAAAGAACTTCTGCAGGCAGGGACCACCGACCTTAGTCCTGCATTAGAAGACAGGATGCTCGGCCAAAGCGACGAAAGGGCGACCGATTGGCATTGTAGGAGAAGAGCCGTTTTTATGGTTACGAGTCAGTGACCTTTTCTATTGCATTCGAGGCTTCCGTTTCTCCTGGCAGATTTTTATATTATGCTGTACAAGTGGACAATAAAGTATGCAAATAGAAACGTCAAAATTAGGTACACAGCATGATACATGCAACGCTTGAATGAGACAGGGATGATAATCATAACATAGTAGATGACTATAGTCAAAACTGATACTTTCATTGAAAGTTCTTCGTACAGTGGCACACTACAGCATATGGGCGATTGTCTACTTTGACTTCTTCAAATACGACCATTGTCGGCTCAATGACATGATAGCAGCTGCAAAAACATAACACGACTGAGAATCCGATTTAGTAGTTTTAAGATCATAGTCAGGACGCAGCTTAGCTCCATCATACCTTGTACTGTACGTCAAAATTAGGTTCACAGCATGATACATGCAACGCTTGAATGAGACACGGAGGATAATCATAACATAGTAGATGACTATAGTCAAAATTGATACTTTCATTGAAAGTACTTCGTACAGTTCTACTTTGACTTCTTCAAATACCACCACTGTCGGCTCAATGACTTGATAGCACCTGCAAAAACATAACACGATTGAGAATCCGATTTAGTACTTTTAAGATCATAGTCAGGACGCAGCTTAGCTCCATCCTACCTTGTAGTTACATCGTTTGGTTAGGTTTAATATACTATTGTTGTTAAATGATTAAGTCGCAAAAAACCATATACGATTATTTTATTCGTTTCCTTACTCTCGCAGCTAGACTGAATGTGTATATCATTCTTGCTGAAGGAAGAATTATGATCCTGCATTAAAGATGTTATGACAGACTGGTACAGCAAGGAACTATCACGGTCGCAGCACCAAGTTTTAGTTGAAAGCTTCCGCTCACCATACTTCCATCTGATAGCTTCCTGTTTAGAGGGTTGTAGCTAAAATCCTTACACTCAAAAACATTAACAGGCGAGCATGAAAGATTGCGCTAAGTTCACCGGTGCAAACTCTCAGCCACCGTCTATATTCTGAAAGAAACTTAGATAATGGGGCAAAAAGTATGATGTGAGAGTTAATGTAGAGTATGGGGGGGGGGGTCTTAAAGACGCAAATCTAGTAGATGGCGTGAGATGTAAACGAGCATGAAAGGTAACTTTACTTCTGTGCTCCACTTCGCCTTACCGGATTACATAACCAGGTGATATAAGCATCACGTGATTCTGCTTTGCACCTGAGCTTATCATGTGCGCAGGAGCACCTGCTGAAAAGTACGAACAACCGACGTTGCGAAATCCGCAAAAGTCATCGTACCTTTCGAAAATAAAATGTTGTTCCCAAACGTTACCCAGTAATTTGGAAAGAGTAAACGCTGTTGATGTTTATAAAAAAATGATTTACGATCAATAAGCGGTTTTCATTATTTCACTGCCGCAATCAGTGATGTCACGAAAAAGAAATGCGCTGAACTCGCCCTCCCAGTATTGTGGCATTTACAGTTGCCCCATTCCCAACCCCCCCGACTTACCTGAAAGAGGTCCACCCGAAGCACCTCAAGGCTCCACTTCGCATGGTGTGCGCCTTTGGTCTGGACAAACGTCTATCAAACTCTTTTGTCATACAAAGGCAGGGCCATGGCGAAGTTCATGGATGCATCCATGACAGGCGGGCCCAGACGCCGATTCCCGCTTGGCCGAACCTGTGCTAGAGGCCTGTTCAGTGAAAGGGGACGGAGAAATCTCCTCCCAACCGCCGCTGCACAGACGTCGCACAAGCCTGGACACTGAGGAAACGGCGTACAAAGGCCGAGTCCAGCCCTTGCCGTCAGGCAAACCTGGGCCGCCACGCACTCCAATCGGCCCGTGCTCGAAACCGGTGGGTGCTCCTCACTTCGCACTTGAACACTGTCGTGCTCGCGAATGCCATGTGAAGACACCCAGGTTGGAACACACCGCCTTCCATCCCACAACGTTGCGGCTCTGTGACGCAATCATGGGCTGGTTGGTAGTTTAGGTTAAATGAGGCTTAAATATTTGCAAGGTCCATGGGAATCCGTGGCATTCGACGCCGTTTACATATTTAAACCACTAGCGCTGCCGCCGATAGCGTTTCATAGACGCGAGTTGCTCAAGAGTAGGGACATGCCGGTATTTGAATTTTTCAAACAGTGAATGAAGCATCCACGTATTCGATTCCTTAACAAAATAAAATTGCGCGTGCACCATGATATTCGAATATAGCCGAATATAGTCGGAATTATTTGAAGGATTCAAGAATAATAGGCATGCAGTGTGAATTATGCAAGCTGCATTGGTAGGTAAAAATGTTTTCCTTCTTTTTTCTTTTGTTTAGAAAATAACCACATACTACTACACTCTTAAACCGACTATCAAAAAGGATATTGATATCACGCTTCATGTTGCACCTCTATTGCTTACAGTGGAAGGTTTTAAGGTTCCATGTCATCTTTTGTGCTCACGACTCTTTTCAGCATGTGGAAGAGAGACATGTTAGATCCACGGTCATTGAAGTGTCTGTTGTGAGAGAAGTGTGCTTTGTTATGGGGGGGGGGAGAGCAGGAGGAGGAGGAGGACAGTATATTCTGCTTAAGAGTGACCTCCTGTCTGGCGGCCTTTAATGGATGCTTGTGTGGGTTTCCCGGAATTTTCATGGGCGGACAGAGTGATAGCCGGTTGCTGGTGAGACTACGTATGACCGAATAATCCCATTCATGCCGCTGGAATACGCGAAGGTAGAATCCTTTCAGCTTTTTGTACTTGTACGCAATAAACAAAAATGGCAAAGGAGTAGCGGTATTAAGCTCATGCCAGCCGAATGTACCTGCTTATGCGGAAGTTGGTTCGAATGCCGGTTGTGCATTTTTATTTATTTATTTATTTATTTCCATGTTGTAACAGACGTTACCGCCAACGGCCTGAGAAGCTGTCTTAATTTATCGCATAAAGTTAAGAAAGCCCCACGCACAACCCGCATAGCTGCATATAAAGATATCCAATAAGAGCACAGTTGGAGTGCACTCTGGTTAGCGCGAATCTTTACGGCGCTAAGTTAATAACATCCGAAATATGCGAGATTGAACAGTTGAGCCATTTGTGTCCATTCCTGGTTTCTACTTGCTGCATGGATCATTCAGTTAGCATTTATTCGTGCTGTTGGCCCCTATATTGACATAGTCGTTTGATACTTGCAGCTCTTTATGTGCGTACAAATAGTTGCCGATTGTAATATACCTAAAAACTGTTCGTATAGGAATAAATTAATGATTAACCTAATACCAACGCGAATGCAAATAATTTTACGAATCTTCTCAAAAGTAGCGAACATTTATAGGGAACGTTCAGTTGATCGAAACTGCAAAGCGCTAGCGGTCCCGCTGCACTACGGCGGTATAACTTATAAAGCTGCAGTTGTCAAGAGATGCAGCACTGACGTTTAAGAAAATTAACTGCGCGTTTAATGACGATAGGAAGTCAAATACCGCAACATCTCTGCAATTGTAAGTGGCGAGATCTACTTAGTCACCACCTCGGGGTTTGGGCATCAAGATAGGGTTTCCTAAACCTTGCAGTACCCTGTGGCGTTGTCCACTTTTGGCAGCCATAAATGGGCACAACGAAAGGCACCGCATGAGTGGACCACGTCCTGTCTGATAATGCTGTCCCGTGTGGAGTGAACAATTCAGCATGCTCAGCCGCGTCGGTGTGTTCCAGTTCGAAATATTGTGGAAAAAAAAAGTATGGCTGCCTTCTACGAAATTTCTGCATTTTTTTAAAAACTACTTGAAGTCATTTTAACCTATTTATTTCTTTTCGATCAATTTTGAACATACGCTACCTGATTTCGTTCGACGAAATCTAATAGGAGGATATAGAACTCTTCACTCGATTCTTTTCTCAATTCGCACACCCTTAAGTATTATGGTACCATGTCGTTATATAGGAGCTGAAAACGGGTGTCGAGCGCATTAAAAATTATGAGCAGCAGATTGAAAGTGAAAACTTATATGTATTTCTGTTACTCGATGCAACAAAAATAATAGGGTACAGTAGCTAAAGTAGGGTACCCGTACATTATGCGAGCTCTTTGATTGCATAAGTAAATACTGTACTTATTTGGTTTTTCTTCCATTTTTCTCGCATGCTTTCAGAATGCAATGTAATTTTTGGATAATATGAACCTTTCTGAATAACATTGTGACCAAAATAGTGTGAAGGAAAACTACTCAGGCCAACGTTAGTTTTTGTGAGCGCCACTCTAACGACGGTCTATGTACACTTCTCATGCTCATTAAACAGTTGTCCACATTGAATCGGGTGATTCGGCACATGGCACAATGGGGAAAAGCATTTCTTGCTGGCAAAATGTTTCCGGTGGTTACGGCACGGGCTTAAATCTCGGATTCGCTTTGATATGAAATCAATGAAATTATTTCCAAACTACTAAATTACAATGCTTATGGCGCCAGAGGAAGCGACTTTGTTGATGTGAACGGGCCGCCCGTTCGCAATTTCGCAATATTTGTAGCGCAAAATGCAAAAAAAAAATTGACTGATGATGTCTATCTAAAGCGGTAAAGAAAACAATGATATATCGGAATCAAAGCGCACATCGGAGCAATAAGATTAACGAATTGTTCGGTTCTTCTCCTGGCTTTATCTGCCGTTTCGTTACGAGAACACGAGTGGTTGACTTGATACTTCCTGCAGCAACGAATGTAGATTAGCTTTTTTTTCAGCATGACAATTATAGGGCGCACACTTTGCGATTCGCATTTTCGCGCCAATATTTCACAAAAACCATGCAGCCCTCTTTTTCAGGGGAAAAAGAAAAAATCACAAGAAGCCTGGTTTGGAAAGGCGTCCGCCTTAAAGCAAATAGGTGCTATAACTATGCTCACTGGGACGTTCTGTATAGTTTCCTATTTGATGCTGACGATAAGGAAAGAAGAAAACCATTATCCAAATTAGACTGGTGGTTAATATACCAGAGAATAAGCTTCGCCACGCGCAATTTGCTAGTGTTGAAATACTGCAAGACAACGATATCTTACGAATCAGAATGAGAGCGCTCAGCAAGTAATGTGCTTGAAAAAAGCACAGAGCGGGAATGCTGGGCAATTCCGGAATGGCTAACTCCGTTCCTTTAGCTTAGCATCCCACCAACCTCTACACTGGCTGTCTCACTACTACCCTAAATCAGGCTTGGCATGAACCCATTCGCCTACGCCTTCCGTTTACGACACTGACGTAGATTACTTTCATACAAAAGCCCTGGACTTCCTAAAACAGAACATTGAAGACTAATTTGGGTGCTATAGTTGGAGTTGGTAGAAGATGTGCCGACAGCAGCAGTTTGAAACAATGAGCCTGACTCTCGTATACGGTGGTTATGGTTAAGATAGTGGTAAGAATAACTAATTCTAACCTAGAAGTTTGATTTTTAGCTTGTTGACAGCTAAGCAATTCGTCTGCTTCTAAAATAAGAAACGAAACTAATATATTGTTCTCTTTGGAAGAACATATGGCAAGCTGGTAGTTGATCACTTCAAAGTGAACAACAGCACTAAGTTTTTCTAGGCTTCGTCTGACGCATCTGAGTAGGCATGTTACTCGAAGGGAGTCGAAGCAGACAACAATTCTAAATATTTAAATTGACAATAATTGCGAAGCAGAGAAGTTGTGTATGAAATCTGTTTTCACTTGACAAAAAAACCCTCCGGCCCTCATCTGTCTTAAGGAGCGAGGATATACCACATGTGTTTAGAAAGATCAGTTCAGGTGATTCTTTAGGGTGACAACTATCTCACTGCCAATATTGTGGCGACTCTAAAGAAAACGACACTGAGGGAAGAAAGGAGAAATGAAAATATGAATTGTCATTGAGGAAACAAATTCTGCCATGCAAGTTGTTTTGGCTTTTTCAGATCAATAAAGACACTGGTTTCCATGAGCCATGTTAGCACTATTGAGCATTGGGATTTAAAGAATATTTCTATTGTAGCCCCTAATATCTCAAGCAAAGCCTACATAGCTCTCTGAAGAGACACGGGTGCAGCTTTCGGGCGACTGAATTCTAGGAAAAAAAAATCAATGGAAATACTTGGCCTCAGCGTGCAGCTCTAAAACATCAAAACGAAGAGGAAACGGAAAAATTACTCCCCTGAATTTTTCGCCTCACACGACGAAAAATGAACATATTCGCTTTTTACTTTAACCGCAGCTTCTCCCATTTTGGCATGCAGGCTGTGCAAAGAAATTCGAGACTCGCTTTTTTTTCCCTGGGTAGCTTATTACGCGGCTCGCATCTGCAAAACTCCGATTAGAACTGTACACGGAAGGCGCGCGGATCACACAGGAGCTTTGAGAGCGAAAGCCGCCGGTTCTTTTTTCCGGAGAACGTCAAAAATCAGGCCGCAATTTTTGCTTGCGCCAGGAACTGTGTTGCAGGTCGAGCTGTCACTCTCGGGAACATTTCAGCGTAAAGAGATCGGATTAATGTCGGGTAAGAGCTAATCTGAAGGCTGGCACGATGGTGGAATTCTTTATGAAGAAGTTCGGGTTGTTTATAGAAGTTTTATTGATGAACATCTTTATTTCAAATCTTGTTCCTGTGTTCTGGAAAAATCCGGTATTAAGTCACTTGTTTAAAAAAATAAACAAGCGACATCAAGCCAAAATTTGCGCTTATAAATTATTCTCGCATTGTAACTGAAAGCATTCGAATTTAAAAAAAGAATGAGTGTTTTTTCTAAAGCATGCAAAATATTACCTGGCAGAAAGAAAGTTATTAGTCGCACGCGTTTACCAACGGGCGTATGGACCTTTCTACTTCCAACGCGAGGAGATGGAGCCGCAGGGGCAGGATCTGAGTGACCGCGTCATAATCGAACATTCAAAGGCGCCCTGGGCGGCACCGGCTTTATTGGCGGAGAAGTCAGCTGGTTCCTACTGACTGGTAGCGGACTGACTGAAATTCAGTGCCGCAACTCGGATCGACCCGCACCCCAGCCCAATATACAGGAGACTCTTTCTCAGCTGGGCTCTGCCAGGTACTTCACGGTGGTTGGTCTTACGGTGGGATTTCGGCAGATAGCCATCGAGCCGGCAGGTGCCGAGAAAACGGCTGTCAGTGCACACTCAGGGCACAATGTATGGAACTGGATGCCGATGGACCTGGTCAACACCCTGCTTTCTGGCAGAGGACTGCTGATGCTATCCGAGCGGGCCTTGAGCGAAAGTTGTGCTTCGTGTATATTGATGACATAATCATATACAGTGACAACTGTGAGAGGCATTTGCATGACATCGAAAAGGATTTGGTGTGACTGCGAGGAGTGCACTTCAAAGATAAGCCTTCAAAGTACCGATTTTTAAAAAAGGAGTATGAATACCTCCGGCACACTGGTTCAGCTAACGGTGTCAGCTCTGACCCGGAGAAACAGAAATGTGTCTGGGGTCCACGCATTTACAGGGGTGAATGCGTGGATGGAGTGGCGGACACTAGTCCTCAGCGACTAGTGTCCGACTAGTGTCCGCCAAGTCCGGCATGTTTTCAGCCTGATTGGCTATTACCTGCAAGGGTGTTCAAATGGGCTAGTTGGTAGCCCTTATTTGAAAAAAAAAAAATAGCGCACCTTAAGACACGGAGAGAGGAAGATATTACGACAGAGCGCTGACTTCTACTAGTTCTTTTATTGCAGAGGGATACACTATATATATATATATATATATATATATAGGAAGCGTGGGTGGGAAAACATGGAAGCAGCTGTTTGGTTCGCACGCGACAGAAAGATAACTGAGGTGAAAAGACACGAGATAACAATGCTGTACCTGGGAGTGAATAAAAAGTAAGGGCTGTTTTCCCGCCCACTTTTCCTATATATATTGTGTCGCTCTGCAATAAAAGAACTAGTTGAAGTCAGCGCTGTGCTGTTGTATCTTCCACAGTCCGTGTCTTCAGGTGCGCTGTTTTTTTCCAAATATTGTTATTATCGAAACCGCACAGAAGAATTCGCCAAGCTAGCTAAGCCGCTCATCAACTTAACCGCCAAAAATGTCGCTTTACGTTAGTCAGAAGATGGGGTCGATGCTTTTGGGGCTCTGACGGGAAGGTTAACGAGTGCCCGGTGTTGCGCCACCAAGATTTCATAATTGCCACCGATGCGTCAAAGTTCGCGCTAGGTGCCGTGATTTCGCTGGTTTTTGAGGGTAGAGAACATCCTGTAGCTTTTGCTAGCCTACAGCTGAGTCCCACAGATCAGAAGTACGGAGCCGTGGAAAAGTGACTCATGGTTGTTTGGGCAGCAAAGCACTTCAGGTGCTGCATTTACTGCGGCCAGTTCATGCTAGTCACAGACTGCCATCTTCTAAAATTGGTGCTGAGTCATAGTCCCGAGCTCGCGGCTGGCTAGATGGACTTCACTGCTGCAAGAATGCACCTCTGAGGTGGAACATAAGCGAGGCAGAGCACACATGACCACTGACGCGCTAAGCCTCCAAGCCACCGTGCCAGCTGCAAGCGATTATGTCCCCCTAATTTATCCCGCTGAGTTGTGCTCGGAGAAGCGCAAAGAACTGGACCTTGAGCGAATCATTGAAAGCCTAGAGAGAAAATTACCTGTGCCTCAACAATTAGGCTAATGCAGTGAAAAAGCCAAAACCCTATGCCGGCAGACGCGGCCAAGGAGGAAAGGGAGACCAGAGCCAGCTTCTTGCGAGAGGGTCGTCATACCTAGATCGTGGACAGAATGGATACTTCATGCCTTTCAAGATGCTCCCTGCGCCAGCTATTTTCTCGTAGCGAATACGCGGAAGTGGTTGGAACGGTTGTACTTCAGGAGCGGCGTGCGAGAGGGCATTCTAAAGAGAAACATGTCTAAAGAGAAAAAACACGCAATGTTCGCAGGCCAGCGCCAATTCAAACATTCTCTGAGGTTTGGGCTCCTTCAAGCGTACAGATATGGACACAGTCGGCCCATTGCCCACGACCACTTCCGAAGCAGGTACACGCTAGTGTTTGTAGATCACATTTAGAAATACGTGGAAGCGGTGGCAATCCTTGATCAAAAGGCACATACGATTGCTAGACTGTTTGTCGAACAGATTCTGCTCCGACATGGAGCTCCAAGGGAACTCTTAACAGACCGAGGAACCAACTTCCTGTCGCCGCTATTGAGGAGAGGGGAAAAGACACAAACCGGCATGAGGCCCTGGGAAGACTGAGAATGCCGCTGGGGCCGGCGCTGAGAGTGCGGCGGGGAGACGCTCCGGCCTGGAAGGAGGGATCGCCCAAATTGACGGAGAAACAAGGTAAACGCGGGCCGGGAAAGAGACGTGCAATGCCCGAGACGACATCGCCCGGCACTCGGTCCTTCAGCGCCGCAAGCGCCACCGGGGAGAAGCCGAGCCTGAGCGAACGAAAAAGGTAAACTCCGCAGCCCCTCGCTCCTTCCTGAAAGAGACTTCGGCGCCATCGCAGCTTCATGTATGCTTAGGCACCCCAGCCTCTGCACTATGTACTCGATAATATGTAATTCCTGAATATATCTGTTTCGTTCCAACTGAGTCTACAGGCATCTCTTTGACCCTCCGTCCCTTGTGGACCCGCACAATATGATGGGCGTCACAACGCAGTGAAATGTATAGAGGACTGCAGCCACGCCAGATCGGTGTTGTACGTGACTATGGTGTTGTGGCGGTCGTACAGTCACGGACGGAACTTCTAGGCGGCCCAGACAATGAATATTGGCGGCGTCGCTGAACGTCCTAGACATGGCGGCTTTTGAAAGCCGGCAACTTTTGATCGCAGATCTCGACTTTCTCGAAGAGAACTGCTCTGTGTCACCTTAGCTGGGGTCCGTGTAGTGAACAGTTCTGGCAGACCCATCGCAATTTGCTAAGATAGGGAGCTCGAGGTCGGCGCCAGTGGTACCGAGGGACGCGCAATGTTGGGCTGGTGTCCAAGTTTCCACAAGGTGTTCTCGTACAGCAGTGTTGTCAAAGGCACGCTGCGCTTGACGAAGTCCGGAATAAAATGCTGGAATTAAGGGGAGAATGCAGCAAGCTTTTGACTTCAGTGGCTGTGGCGTGACATTTTCATGCTATGAGCTTCCAAAGCTTGTCGCTGGACCGCGACGTGACCCAAGTAATTCACCTGTGTAAGACCAGAAGAAACATGTTTTAGGTATCAAGAAGAGGCTGCGAACTGTAATTGTTTAATGGACAAGTTATACGCATCTCTGAACTTTGTCAACGTCGACGCCTAAAAAGCCACGTCGTGAGATATACCAATTTTGACTTAGTCAACATGAAAGGGCCCAACACAGTATCCCACGCGCTACTACTCGTCACGGTTGCAGAACGTCGTCTAAGGGCCCACGATAAGTGCCCAGATGTTCGGCGGTCACATTCCTGAGTAGGTAAGGCTCTTGATTTGGCCTAACGTGTGTCCTGCCCCATCACTACAGTCAGTAAGTTTTTTTGCGCTAGTTAATATGTCACGTTTCGGAGTAGCTCTGTCGTGCGGCATCGCAGCTTCGCCATTAATACTCGGGCTACTCGTGCCGTGGCGAAATCACTCAACCGCTTGATGTCGCGATGGCGTTCAGTTGGGTCCGCAGAGGCGGTGGTCGCACCGCGAACAGCCTTATCGGCTAGAGGGGCCGGTCAGGTCAGCACAGGAGCTTGTTGCCGCTGGCACGCGTAGGCACTGATCGCATGAGGCTCAGGTCCGCCGACACATTTGAGCGGGCCTCCCTCCGGAGCTCCTTGACCACCTCAGCTTTAGTGGTTGAACAGGCGTTTCACGCACGAAGACAATAAGAGAGGCGTTGAAAGCGGTATCCAACGGCCCTGAAAGCACCCCCAACCACTCAATACGACTGGGGCTGTCGGCTCTATCCACCAGGGTAGGCTCCCATTTGTGTGCTGCTGGCCTAGCCTGGCTGCCGCCGCGCCCTGACGGGCGTTCTCGGACCGGGTCTGTCGCTTGCTACTGCTGCCACCAAAAATATTACGAGTACGCAGGCATAGCCAACAAAAGCACCGGGTGGCCTTTGACAGTCTGTGTTTTAAGCCCTCAAAAGCTCGTTGTTTTTGTTGATGTTGTTTTCCTCAGTAAACATGGCACATACCCACGCAGAGGGCATTGGTGAAGGTTTGGAGGTGAATGTCAAGAAAAATAACATAGGTGATCGCGAGAAAGACAAAGGCAGGAGATGGAGTAGGACAGTGAAATGTCTGAAACTAGAAAAAATATTTGGGAAATGAAAATAAGTAAAAAATAATTTAAAGAACGAGGAATATGAATGCATGTTTCAGACGCGGAAGAAATTAGAATACAGTTAAGAAGCTTCCCTTCAATTTGTAATAATGTTGTCATGAATGTACCCGCAAATTTAACGCGTGTTCTTTGGCTCTCGCGCTGAACGAGAGAACTGGGAACTGCACAGGTAGGCCTAGGATGGAGAAAAAGGGATCTCCAGATAAGTTTGTTTTTCCTAAATGCTTACCGCCTGCAAGAGGGGAGAAAATTTTCAATTATCCCAAACTTCCTGAATGTGTCACGAAAGTTTTGCTGCCGTCGCAAACCCGCATGAGCATAAATACAAAACTCGTGCCGGCAATTTTTCGCCATCCTTGCGGCGCAGTCCAACTTCGTAGCCGTCAGGGTTCATATAAGCTCTGATGCCAACAAATAAAATTTTCGTCTCGGGGTGTTGCTAATTCTTGGAATGTTTAAAAACAAAAATCCCCCGCACCATCCACTTGGTTCCGAGGTGCGATATGACAAAGTTTCCCGTGGTTGATACTTATTAAATTCGTTACGACGTTGCAGTGTAAATTTGTGTCCGCGTCACAAATGGTACCTCGCTTCATTTCTCGTCTTGCCAGACGCGGGAGTAAAGGGCCGGGAGCGCCAGTATTACCATCACAGTAATGGGAGAGGAAGGCAGTTGGTACAACGGCTCCACCGAAAATAAAAAAAAATGCAGCCACGCTCGCGCTCGCGACATGTCTCAAAGATGGCACGTTAACGGGTACGCTACAATCAACATCTCGCTTGCTACCTCCATCTTCATTATTGCGATGACAGCTTAATGGTTTCCAGTGAGCGCTGGGCTACGGTTAATGCACGCAAAATTGTTGACGACGGGCAGCTCAACCCACTGCTTAAACGCCTTGCATAGCGCAAAGGGGTGACGCAGAAAGTTATGATGTCAAAGAATTGCCGAGAGCCGTTATGTTATACTTTGCGGAAAGCATGCAGGGCTATAGAAGCTTGAAGCGAATCTTGCTAATTACTTTGCAACTAATTTTTCATTTTCCGTCACCCGCTAGAGAACGGGCTGCTAATGGGAGCTTGCGTAACGTGCGTTTCTTGTAACTGAGTAATATTATCTTTTTCGTTGCTGTAGGCTTTAGGGAGAGCGGCTGTATAAGGCGCTAAGAGGACAGCGAAGAGAACGTGAGTGGAGGAAGTGACGTCCTAACCTTTATCTCTGTTGAGACTTCACATTTTCTGTTTAAACTTCAATCTTCGTCTTTACTGTAGCTTGCAGCTATTGTCGCTCCACTAGTCTTCGCTATAAATATCTCCTTCCTTACCAACTGCCCCTTTTTTTCAAGCTTCACCGACAGTCTTTCTCCCGGACGCTGTTCAGAGCGAACTTTTTGCATTATAAAGCTTAGTGATGGTTCAACAGCGCAAACACACATAGACCAAGTAAGAGACGAGACACGCAAACCAGCGCTGAACTTACAACTGAGTTGTAAGTTCAGCACTGGTTTGTGTGTCTTGTCTCTTGCTTGGTCTCTGTGTGTTTGCGCTGTTGAACCACCACTATGGGTCTACACCAACTATCCCAATCTGCAGTTCTTGGACAGATTATAAAGCTTTAGCCTATAATTTAGAATTGGTAACCTCTTTGGCTTTACTTAGCTCGAACTTCGCATTGCGCATGATATAATGGGGTGTAAATTGCTGTATTTATTCTGGACACGAAAGTTGACTCCGGATACCGTTTTCTTGCACCAGCTCGCAGTGGCAGATTTTTCAAATTTATTTTGCTAAGGATAGATGGACTTTCATTGTCTCAGGCTAAGAACAATAGATATCCAGCTGAACTCTATATCTATTGTTTGTAGGCAGTCATGCTTGAGCTACTCTTTGACGGCAAGAACTCTCAAATTGTCCAGCATCTTCTGAGATGAAAAAATGAATGCTTCACTTCATTCTGCCTACGAATAAATATCGTTGTTATTCGCTTACAACCAAAGAAGTTTTATAAATGCGCTTCTCTTTCGTGGTTTTTGATTGGGAATTGCCCTTTGATTGATTTTAAACCGCGTTGCATTGGAGACAAACACACCAACGGAAATGTCTTCCCGTCGGAAGCGATTCAGGTCGTTCCAAGTAGAAGGACCAGCTGAGTTGTCAAAAGGGCACGGCTTTCGGAGAGACCGGTACTGAATTTTAGAACCATGACAGCCATGCACGTGCGATCAGTTGGGCCATTTGTAGAATAAACTGCCCTACGAGGTAGCTGCACTCACTCTTGAGAGTTGGCTTTGGGAAGCACGAAGCATGGGCTTTAGATCACATGCTAAGGCGGAATAAGGGGCTCTTTATAGGAGATAACACTTGGCCAGCCGATTCACCGTATCCCTATCAGCGTAAATTTTGTCCTTCATCCCACGAGAAGCTGGCAGGAAGATAAAATATTTGTGACTGCTTAAAGTTCACCTCGGTAAATAAGAAAAGGGAGGGGGCCAAATTTGGTTATATACCTGTAGTGCTACGGACTGAAACTTACACCTTCCGCTTGCAGATGCGATTTCGTGAAACTACTGAATTGCAGTGAATCGTTTTAAGCCAGGGGCACTTTAAGGACGAGCGTCCCATGTAGTCCTCTGATACGCCTAATATATAACTTTCCGTATTAGTAATACTGATTCGAAACAAAGAATAGATAAAGAATAATTGTGAGCGTCGTATTTTCTTTATACATAACAGTGAAATTCATTGTTTGTTACCGTACTTGCAGAGTTTGAAAAATTACCCACTCAAAATGATTATGTAGGTCACAAAGGTGGCCAGAGTGCTTTTTATTAAGAAGAGAATGAGAATATGTGCAGCTTTTATCGAACAGTAAAATCGAGCGCACTAAGACCTCCTTTCGGTGCATTTCTGTGGAAAAGGAATGTACAGAAACAGAGATTTAGTCCCCTAAAAATTAAAGGAGCGCGACGCGGACGAAGCGAACAGGCCGGGAACCAGGAATCAACAGTCTTTATTCTACTCCGCACGTGTCCCCACGCATCCAGCGCGAGCGCATGTCACGAGCCGAAGCGGCGCAGCACTGCTGATGATGATAGTGCCGCTACAGGGCTGGCCTCCCCTTCACCTCCCCATCGCGTGCGAGGGGAAGGAGAATGGCAGTCAACAGCAGGGCACCCATGAGGCATTCCTGCTGACGGCGCGGACCGAGTCAGTGGATGAAGTGGGGCTTGAGATTTCGTGGCGGCGAGTTGAAAGAGAAACGTGCGCGACGTGGGCGGGTTTCACGCGGTCGATGGCAACGATTTCTTCTCGCCCATCGGCGGACAGCTTCAAGTTTCCTCACTCCGCTGCAGGACGGGATAAGCGCCATCGTAGGGAGGGGTGAGCGAAGGCTTGATGACTTCTCGACGCACAAAGACAGGGATGGACGTGGCGAGGTCTTCGCTCACGGAGACTTGGTGAGCCGGTGGACGTGTGAGGACGGGTTGCAGGCGCCTGCAGAGCAGGCGTAGTTGTTCAGCCGTAGGCAGGTGGCGAGATGTCGTCGGTGCGGGTCGGAACGAAGAACTCGCCTGGCATACGGACGGTAGTCCCGTAGACCATTTCGACTGCCGTGCACTGAAGATCTTCTTTATAGGCTGATCGAAGGCCGAGGAGCACCAAAAGCAAGGGAATCGGGCCAAGAGGTGCGAGCCTTCGCGTGTAACAAGGGCAGCCTTCAGCTGCCGGTGCAAGCGTTCAACCATGCCGGGCTTGAGCTTCTGGGAGGAGAAGCCGAGCGGGCACCAGCAGTCGTCCTGAAGCTGTTGCAGGACGGCGCCTACAGCTGCACCAGAGGCGTCGGTGATGAGACGCAACGGGGCGTCGGCCAGCGGGTGCATGAGCAGAGTAGTGTCGGCAAGGGTGTCCTTGGCGGCTTGGAAGGTGGTTTCGGCAGCTGACGTCCACTCCGGAGGAGTGTGAAGACCATGCGGTCAATTTAAGAGATCGGTGACAGTCAGGGTAAAGCAGGTAATGCGGGCAAGAAACGTCGGTGGAAGTCCAGGAGGCCGAGGAACTCGGGAAGCTTGCGAAGCGACTTGGGGCGAGGAAAGTCGCGGATGGCGCGCGCCTTGCTCTCCAGAGGGCGAATGCCCTGCGCTGTGACGTGATGGCCAAGGAACTCGATGGCGTCGACGACAAAAACACACTTGGCCGGATTGGTGACGAGACCGCCCTCTTCGAGGCGTTAAACGAGCAGGCGCAGCTATTCTGCGTGTTCGTCTGACGAGGAACCGGCAACCTGCAGATCATCGAGATACGCGAACACAAAACGCAGGCCACGAGTGACCTCGTTGATGAAGCGATGATATGTCTGAGCAGCGTTTCGCAGACCAACGGGCATACGGACTCACTCGAAGAGGTCAAACGGTGTTACAGTTGCAGTCTTAGGGATGTCTGCAGGTTCCACCGGGATCTGATGGTAGTACTTCTCCAGCTCAATCTTGGAAAATATTGTCATGCCATGCAGGTCGGCCGCAACGTTGTGAATATGAGGGAGAGGATATCGATCCGGGACAGTGCGGGCGTTGACGGCACGATAGTAGCCGCAGAGGCGCCAATCACCAGGGTCACGTTTCAGCACCATCTTCAGCGCCGAAGACGACTGGACGACGGCCGAATGATGCCCAATTGCAGCATATGGTCGAATTCGTGGCGGACAATAACGAGGCGGTCCCCAGAAAAGGGGCGCGGTCGGTAGAATACTGGGGGGCCCGTAGTGACTATGTGGTGCGTGACGGTGTGACAGACGGGAAACTCAAGGTTGCTGGGCAGAGTGATGGCAGGAAAATCGGCCAGAACCACAGCAATTGCGGACGATCGCAGCTGCGGAGCGGCTTGGAGGATGGTGGTGGCCACCGGGGTGAGGACGCCGTTCACAGACGAGTGAGAATGTGCGGTCCACCAGTCGACGAGATCGAAGGCGAATGGCCAGGCCAAAAGCTGCGAGAAAATCCGCTCCGATGGTGGCAAACCGCACGTCTGCGATAATGAAAATCCATCGGAATGTGCGGCTTAAGCCCAAATCGAAGGTGACTGAGCGCTGCCCGTAGGTAGCGACCTAGGTAGGTGTTGACCGCCTCCAAAGGCGCTCCTCGGCACAGCGCGTTGCCGATCGAGGCGGGAGGCAGGCATGACGCTAACCTGTGCACCGCTGTCCACAAGGAAACATCACCCCGACGTCCTGTCGGTGACGTAAAGTAGGCGGCTGGATGTAGAGCCAGAGTCACCGGCTGCCATCAGTGACTCGCCGGCGCGTTTCCCGACCATAGGCAAGGCTGTCGGCACTGTCTGGCAGCGGCACCAAACTTAAGGTGGTACCAGCACAACCCGTCACGGACAGGGCTCGATCGATGACTGGAACTGGAACGATGGCGCAACCGTTGGTGAAAAGAACGCTGGCAGCGACGAGGAATCGACGCCTGCAGTGCGGGAACGATGCTCGTGGGGTGGTCGATTTTAGCCTCGAGGCTTGACTGCCGCTCGACGGAGTGGGCGACGCGGCGGAAGCAATTGCAGCCACAGAACTCGGGCCAGAGTAGTCCGAAACACGGTCAGCCTACTCCGCGAGCCTAACCAAGCTAACATCACCTGCTGCAGCCAGGACGACCACGAGGTGCTGAGGAAGGCGCTGAAGGAACAGTTCACGGAGTAGCGGGCTATTGACGTCCTGTGTGTGGTCGCCGAGCAGCTGTCGCATGCGGTGGAGGAGCTGAGATGGTCGACGGTCGCCAAGGTCCTCAGTGCTGAGCAACTGCTGCCAGCGGCTGCGCTCCGAGATTGTTTTCCGGCCCAGGATCGTAGCCTTGCAGTGATCATACGAGGCGGAAGGGTCGGGCGTCTTCAAAACATCGTCAAACTCGTCCATTACCTCGGGGGAGAGAGTCGACATGACGTGGAGATACCTCACGCGTTGTGAAGTGATGCGCCGAAGATCGAACACAGCCTCCACTTGCGCGAACCATAACGCAGGATTCTGAGGCCAAAATGACAGCAGCTGAACGTGGACGCTGGCGACGTCCTCCGCAGCCGTGGTATAAGCCGGGGTCTGGGCCTGGGCACCGAAACTGTGGCGGCGTTATACGCGTCCATCATGTCCGGGTCACCAAACTGTAGACAGACAGAGACTTAGTCCCCTACAAATTAACGGAGTGTGACGCGGACGAAGGGAACAGGCCGGGAACCAGGAATTAACTGTCTTTATTCTACTCCGCACGTGCCCCTTGTAGCTAGAGCGAGCGCATGTCTCGAGCCGAGGCGGCGCAGCACTGCTGATGATGATAGTGCCGCTGCAGGAGTAATAGAGGGAAAGCTTCACTGTAGAAGTGGCCCCGGAGCCAGAGCTCATAGAATAGATAGAATTATTGAGAAGGAGATAATCGAAAATATGTCTAATATCGGTTTATGTTTCTCATACCCAGTAATTCTGGAAAAATTCATTTTTGAGTGGGATACCGTTTATGAACGCAGTTTTTCCATATAAAGTAAGATATCAATATGACAGTCAATATATCCGCAGATCACCCGACAGCAGTCTTGTACTTTTTCTATTCACGTTTTTACTATCGTCAAAACCGTTCTCAATTGGTTTTTATGGAATCTTAACTGTTCGATGCGATCAATGGAAACATTTTGAAAGAAAGATTTTGCTAGATATCAGAAAACTCGACTATCACTTTCATTTTTTCATAACAGTTTCTTAAAATTTTCCAATTTTAAAAATTTTTGCCCGAGAATTTCGCCCGAGCTGTGCTTTTAGAAGTGTCGGTAATGTGACATTGGTAGAAATGTAATTATTGCGAGACTTTGATGTTCAAGAGAAAGAAGCCCGGAGTAGCATAAATAGACGGGGAGTTGGTCAACTCGGGTGGTACTAGAAAGAGAACTAAAGTATGACGAAACCAGAATTAGGAACCACGTTCTGTTTTGTTGATGTATTTTTCTGGGTGGTGGTGACATTCTCATCACAACATGACGCCCTGGCGCATGGTTTTTATTTTCGACATCCACGCGCAACGCGAACATGCGATGTCACTACATAATGCTGTTGCAGAAGTTGAGGAGAAAGTGCCATCATGATGAATAGGTAAAGAGTCTCTGCTGCACCTCTAGGTCTTTCTGAGGTCGGAGCTTGGAGGTGTTTTCTGTCTTGCTGTTTTATTTGCTCTGTTGGCCAATAATGCAGTCATCGCAACCTTGAATGCTTCCATTCTATAGCTTTGCCTGCGCCAGTCCATGTTCAGATTAGTTTCACGGGCATAACTTTAACGTATCCAGCCTAGGCAGGTGGCCGAATGAGAGTAAAAGGGACCATGCGTATCCGCAGGCAGAATATAGACGGCAAAAAGCGGAGATATGTGTTAAGATGGGCTTTCGCCAAGGCCGCCAGCACTCGGGAATGTGGCCACAAGGTACGTGGCAAACATAGAGAGCAGAAAGTGCTGCAGCCTCTGAGACACAATAAGCAAATTGTAATATATTGTTACGACCGTCGGGACAGAGAGGATGACGATGCATGGTGCTTGCTTGTGTGTGGTGGACGAGGAGGAGGAACTGTAGTCGGGCGCTGGCCCGTATTGTATGCTTATTTGGCTGTCGCGGGTTCCCGCACCTCCAACAATAATGTATTGGGTAGAAATGTATATTTACAGAAAGAGATTATTATATACAGAAAGAGACAGTCAAGAAGACATACAGTAAGAGCCAGCGCTCCAATACGGATCGCCGTCCTCGTCCACCGTAACAATATCTACAGCAACTCTGCGTATGCTTTAGCAGAGGTTCTTTGTCTATACGTCTTGAGAGATTCGCCGTAAATAGTCGGTCCAACGCTTTCGTAGAATCAATCCTTGATTAAGGATTTGATTTCTTCGGTGCTGCCGACCTAGTTAAGGAGCCAGCGTGTCTGTACGCGTCATAGAAATGTTTCACAAAACTTAAATTTCCTTTTATATTTGAATACCGCTGAGAGATATCACGTTGTCGCGTGTCAATATACTCGCAAGCTGCATACAATGCCCGTAGTCAATAATTTAGCTCTGTTATATATCACTCTGAAAATTTTCGGTTTTCATAAAATTTGAGAGAAAAATTTTAACAAAAGAGAATTATTGAGATATGTTGCACAAATTTAAGAATTCAATTTGTCTCCCTATTTCCAAACTGACGAGTTTTCATCATGCTCGAAACTAAGAAAAACGGCCTTAAATAGAATTTTTTTTTTCTAATGGCAGAAATTTTCGATTAAGGCTACAAAGTCAGTTCAGAAAGAACGTCTCAGAAGTGTAGGCTGATGACGTTTCTAAATTTGCGTAGGCCATTTGTCTCTGTTGTACATTTTTGGGCGGTCTTAGTAATAATAGTTGGAAAGATCGATAATGCAGTTCTATTGTAAATACCGACGAGTTTAAAACCTAGATTTTTCAATATTTGGATTGTTTCGCCTCCTGAGTAGAAAAGGCTCCTTACGAAATGCACTGCAGTGAGGCCTTTAGAGTTACTCTGAATTTCTAGGTGTCCTTTATACGGCTTGAAACGTCATTAAATCGGCTGGTCCTGCATATTGGAGGCACTAAACTTTTGCTCCTTCTCGCTTTCTTTATTGTTCTTGAAGATGGGCGAAGTGAAGTAGACACTGGGCATCTTCTAAGGTAAGCAACGTTCGGATTAAGGAAATACTTAAAACCAAGCGATCACTGCTTTATTGCGAAGATACTGTTCTTCAAGCAATGCTTAAAGGAGCATGTCGTTCCGTTTCATTTTAGAGTTCATGTCAGTTATTCAGATGGGACCTTAAATTTATTTGCGATGGCCTAGTCCCAATTGAAATAACTTGCTTCAAAGCGCTATTTATACACTGCGTATTCTGTGACATCAAGTTCCGCTGTGTCAGCACGGCTTCTCCTAAAAGGCATGAGTATTTTTTAGATTACTTAGAGCCGTCAGCTTTTATCGATAATCTGGCTCCGCGCTAGAAGCCAATATATTTGCGAGCCCCAATGTGCAAACCTAGTTCTACATGTTGGGTTCTCACTATGACGAGTACAAATTCTAAGTGCATAGAATAGAATGCCCTTTGATTCTGACCACTCACTTGACGCGAAAATATACAGAGAGAAGATAGAGAGACACTCAAGTTCGGCCTTAAGGTATGACGGGAAAGCGTTAATGAGTTCCTTCCTGTATACCATCTTCTTTTCATTACACTTCGCACGGCCGGACACTGTTGGACAACACCACACGGCGTCCAGTTATATTGGTCGAAGCAATGTACCTCTAAGGCCTAGAGAAATAAGAAAAAAAACCTCGAGGTCTATGGGTAGCGCCTCTGAATCGCGACCAAAGTGCACCAAGATTCCTATCTAATTACCTAAATTTTCATTTTAGTTTGGGTAAACTAGTTTGTTCTTACATATCAAAATGACGTTTCATTCGGGTTGCCACCTTATGATTGCAATTTATGTAATGTTTTAGTCAAATTTCAATTTCTCTGCTGAGCGTGAAACATTACGACCCTCTCGACAAATCGGGATTTTTTCGACACGCTGAAGCCAACAAAAATGCCGGGATCTGCGCTGAATGAGACTTTTAAAGCTAGCGTGTTTATGTATTTATACTGTCCTTAAAGGTCCACAAGGGCCATTACATGCAAGGGGGAGCAAACAAGCACGTATTAAAATGATCACAGATGATCTTCGATGGCGGTTTTAATGTAGCTGAAGTTGGTGATAGTAGCAACATCGAACGGAAGGTCATTCCAGTGTCTGGCTGTTTTGAAGAAAAATGACGTAATTTAATTCGGTACGGGTTTTCACGGGGTAAACGTATTAGGGCGGCTATTAGGAGATTTCCGATGAGCGCGTGTGATCGGTACAGCTTCGTGATTAAAGGTATGAGAGAATTTACGGTATATGAAAAGAAGTGCGATCTACTGACAACGGGCCAACGTAGGAAGATGGAGATGAATCTTTAGTGTTTTAATATGTTTTACACCTGCGCGCCTTTATAAATGCTATTTCCGCATGGTGTACTAGACACAACTTTGACATAGATCGTCACTAATATATACTCTCTTCTAATAGAGCTTTATTTGTTCTCATTGAATAGCGTGCGCTAACAGTACGAACACAGGAAACTTGGAGAAGACGAAAGAAGCGCAGGTTCTGTGTTCGCCCTGTTAGGGCACGCTATTCAATTGAAATGTACCAAATAGCCCGCCAGAAAGTTTTACTATTTGTTTCCTTGCCTTCAGAGAAAGTGCTGGGCACATGGTCCTCTAATAAGTTTCTTTGTTCGGGAAAGAGCATTAGGGCCCTAGTTGCCTATGTACCATAACACCCGAGCAAACACAACACAACGACGCCAAGTGCCGATTTCTGTAAGCATCAACGGCTCCGGAAAGTCTGTTTTTTTTGTGCATTTTGAAGGAATACAGCTTTTAAGTTGACATTTAAATTATAGAACGTTTTGAGGGAAAGATAAGAATTGTCGCATAGTGTGGAGGTCGTTAGCCATCACGTCATGTAGAGTTTGGTGCTCACTGAATACAGCCAGGGGCGGTGTTCACAACAATTGGCTTTCATAAAGCTGGCTTCTCATTGGGCGGAGCCTTGCTGTGTAACGGCCCATGCGCGGGCTCTCACGCGTCATCAACGTGGCTTCCTGGCGTCCACACGAGAATTTCGGCTCAGGCTTATGCGGTTAGCTCATCTGTTTTAATCTGCAGGAGCTTATAGAACTACATGAAATACACCGTAATTATACCTTTGACGTCGTTATTGGGCACCCGCTGAAAATGGCAGTCGAATAGTCTGAAGCGCGCTTTTTATTTTTTTGTGGGAAAAAGAACATGCCCTGATTCTGAAATTTTGACGCCCCTTTGAGCTGTAATTATCCTTTTGTTCAATTCAAAATTTCCGAGACGAAAAATATATTTCTAATTTCTAAATTACCACACTAGCTATGCTAATGGCAGTGGTTAACGTCTGCGGTGTTATACTTGGGCTCTGAGGGACACCGTAGTGGAGGGCTCTGAGTTAGTCTAGAGAACATGGAGTTCTTTAAATTCCGCTGATAATGTACTAATTGGAAAAAAAAACTCCAGGACGCACACCCGAGATAAAAAGACGATAGCTGCGCTTTTCAGCAATTTATTAAACCCAAACTTACCGAAGTGATAATGAGACTCACGTGCTGCAATCTGGTGCAATGAAACGAGAGGTTCGTTGGCAGATGTGAGACCTATGGCCCTATATTGCATTTTGCTCGTCCTGGAATATTGTCCCCCAATGGTACATCATGGGGAGGGGGGGGGGGGGGGGCGAGCTTGTTGGAACGGTTGGCTGTGGCAGAGCTGCTCCGCATAATGGAACATGACGTAGCTCTTCGCTCGATTTACACCGCATTCTTACAGACTGTTCGCGTTCATGGTTACCCAAGGCAATCTTTTCTGTTTACTTCTTCGAAGTTTTCCTTTCATCGTGCCACTAAACTCTTCCGGGTATTGCACCAGATAATTAAAAATCGATGTTATAAAAAAGAGAGGGGACTCAAACTATCACCGCAGTTGGAACTCATGAAACTAAATATTCCTCGCTATAGTAATGTTTCTTCTACCAACCTGAATATCGTTTATCTCTGTACAGAATAAGTGACTTTCATTATATGTTTTTATAGCATCCCCCATAGCCCCAGTCGTCTTGGGACGTTAAACCACCTTAAACAAACAATTATGACTGTTTCAATAGCAAAAAACTAATTACGTCTTCCGGGTTCCGCCGAGGTCTGCACTTCGTTTTCGCTTATATAATGTCACCTTCGTATTGAAAAGTAAAGTGTATAAACCTCTCAGAACTCTGCTAAACTTACGGCATTTCTTAGTGCACTGCTCTTTCGTACTTTTGCGCTTGTCGACCCAATATGTTCTCCTCTCTTAGTTTGATGAGCCCCGAAGTACGAGGCGGCCGAACAAAGGCGACAAAGTGTCGTAGTCGTTTGGTCAAGACAGTCGTTGCTGCTGACTTGTTTAGGAATAGCACATGTACGCAACAAGTGATTGCCCAAAGCCACTCATATCCCCCTTAGTGGTTGAAACCATTTTCCGTTAGGTTTCTCAGATTACCTTTTCAACGCTTTCTACCATTCAGAACAAAGTTTAAACTACAAGCCTTGTGGACGGGTGTTTCCGTTCACTTAAAGGAAACAGCAGGCAGATTCTTGGCCACCATCATAGTGAGCAACAAAATAGATAAAAAAAATGCGGCTTCAAGCCAGAAAATTGGACACCGTTCAGAGCTGGTGCCAACAATGGGGAAGTCGAAAACGTTGTAGAATATCGAATCCATCTTGCTTTTCGGCAACTCTACAAACACAAGTGTTCTGCCATTTCCTTTCATCTCCGAGTATAGACTTCTTTTGTGAAGTAGAGTGGTTATGGTAATATTACAGCTCTCAGTATACCGAAATCGCCGCATCCATCATTTCGTAACACAGCGGGCTGTCAGACGCGGAAGTGCAGTAGAATGCGGTTTGCGGATTTCGAACTATGTGCGAGACTGGCACCTACGCCGTCAAATGTATGCGGCAGCAAACCACACATAGCACTCCGTTCCTGATGGAAGTCAACACAACTCATCACTCACATTCGAGAATTCGTGTTGAGATGTTTGCACGGAGCTGCGAGTTACTAAGATGTGTTGCAGCGCGAACCACAAGAAGGGACGACGACAGACAGAGTGAAAAGAGCGCTCTGTCTGTCGTCGACCCTTCTTGTGGTTCGCGCTGCAACACATGTTAGATATGAACCAACTAGACCGCCAAGCAACCATTCTGAGTTACTAAGACCTGGGCAGTACATATGTATGGATAAGTTTTGTCTATTTCGTTGGTAGGCTGGCGTGAGATTTTTTGTGGCTGTCAGCTTTCGTGTTATTTGCACTTGCTTGCTCCGAAAACTCCATATTTTATCCGTTCCTCTTCAATCACTAGCGGTAGTCCGCCAAACTGAAGGCAATTGTTTTTTAATCTACAAAGGCGGGACGAGGAAACACCCGAACAAGTTTTCATTCTTTTTGCGGACGTGAGCACATTATCATACTTCCACTGTACGAAACCCAGAGTATACGCACTGCGATTGTTTAGTTTTTCCAAAGAAGTTCGTGGTCATAACCCGGCGAAAAAGAAAAGATCCCCAGGTGGCCGAAATTATTTCGGAGCCCTCCACTACGGCACCTCTTCCTTTTCTTCTTCTTTCACTCCCTCTCTTATTCCTTCTCTTACGGCGCGGTTCAGGCGTTCGCCAATGTGTGAAACAGATACCACGCCATTTCTTTTCCCCAAAAACCAATTTTCAATTTTCAATTTTCAAAACCCACGGCAGTGGCTCAGCGGTTAGCGCGCTCGGCTACTGATCTGGAGTTCCCGGGTTCGAACCCGACGGTGGCGGCTGCGTTTTTATGGAGGCAAAACGTTAAGGCGCCCGTGTGCTGTGCGATATCAGTGCACGTTGAAGATCCCCAAGTGGTCGAAATTATTCCCGAGCCCTCCACTACGCCACCTCTTTCTTCCTTTCTCCAACGATATATGAGACAGAAACTGCGCCATTTCCTTTCCCCAAAAACCAATTAATATTTATTAACCTTTGTCCATGACTAAGCAGTCGGAAAGCAATTTTTGCCTCAGGCGATTACTCGAGAGCAAATTTGTTGCTGGTGTACGTCGCAGCCGACCTGACACTATTCTACACCGTCGTACTGAGCAAATCTTGCTCACTGATGCATGAAGTATTTCATGAGATTTGCTTGAGCAATTTTACCGAAGGTTTACAAAAGCACAGCGCAAAGGCAAACACGGACAAGTAAGGAAACATCACAAAGCGCTTTGTGGCGTTTCCTTACTTGTCCCTGTTTGTCCTGGCACTGTGTTATTGTAAGCATGGTTTACCAACACGCCCAGATAGTGGTGTTGCCAAAGGTTGCTTGACATGAACTCCACAAGCTTTTGCACTCGATCTGAAGCCGTCCCCTTCGCTGTGACCGAGAGCAACGGCATGTAGTTAACAGACCTAGCGCTGTGTTGTCCGTTCCCTCCTTTGCTCTAATCTTTTCTTAAGCCTTGGGCCTTGCGCAGTTTCACGTATATCATGCACAACTAACTCCCCATCAGATCGTGCTTTCAAGACCAGCAGATTTACTGACTGACACAAATTTTCCAGAAGACCAAGACATCCGCAGGCAATAGTCTGGTTCGTTAGCATTCTAGATGAAGGCAGCGAGTTTCCAGCCGAACTCCTCTAGTGTTCAGCAGGAGTTCTCGTCCAATTAAGTCCGCTTTCATCAAAGAGGGGCAAGGCTGCAGTTTAGCTCTGCAGGACCTTCAGATGGAAAAAGAGCAGCTAAGAGTGAGAGTACAGCACCATGTTTACGCCGGCCATGATCAAATTATTCTTTCTTCTTTAGGACTAGTATCATGCACTTAACTTGCCAAGATGCGAAATGTATTTACATCAAATTACTGCCTTGCCAATTCGTTACGCAAAACAGCACCCCCCCCCCCCCTCCCGAGTGAATAAACTTGTTTTCCCTTATTGCATTTCACTTTAGATGACTGTTGTATCCAGAGGCCCGATTTCATTACCACGTATTGCCGAAACCGCTGACCGAGGCTGATCAGCACCTTCTCTCACTGGTGACTTAGTTGGTCACTACGCACTTAGTCCCTAAAAAGTAGGGCTTTGTTTCCCAGTATTGATGGCTGCCCAGAGTCCGCATAAATCCTACAATATGTACTGCCAAAATTTTTACCTCAGCCGAAACATAGAAGGCATTATGGGTTGTGTCCAACCAGACAGTTCGCTTGACAACCGTATAAGTGGATGTCCGGTCCATCCCCACACCTCCTTACGCTGGATGGATTTAAGATGAACTTAATGGGATTTGGAAGAGGACAGAATTTGCACCCTGTGTAGATTGTAACCGCACGCTATGCACAAAATATCGACAGCACACGTGGTATGTAAAGTGGTATTATCGTTTCACAAACTAGAACACGATAGTGTCCAGATTATTTTTCATTAGGACCCGACAAACTAGCACTCCATACTATCGATCAGCTGTCCCAAGGAGCACAGCACTCTATATTGCCTGAACGAAAGACAAAGAAATCTTTTCCGACTTGTGGAAAGTTCACAAAAAAATAAAACCGGTCATTCGTGGTTTCAAGTAGAGGCTTTTCATTTGCAAAAAGGTCCTTGACATTTTTGTCTTATATATTTTGTTTTTTCGGCCTGAAACCTGGCTTTTGCTGCTACGGCTCATAGCCAAGAACGATTATGCGCTCCGTTTCGGAACTTGCTATTACCATTGGAGAACCAACTTCGATGTTATTTCGACTGAACAGAACATTGCAGAGCATAGTTCAACAAGTGGAGCGAGCCGTAACACAGCCATCTTGCCTTCTTAAGCGCGAATCACTGCTCCAAGCGGGGGGAGAATATGAAGCGCGTTTTACACAGGTAGGTACTAATTCAAGGATGCGGAATAGTCCGGCCATGCTCTGTGGCCTCGCGGCATGCGGCGCATGGTTGGGGACGCAAATAACTCATATATAATTGGTTTTCGGGGCCAGGAAATGGCGCAGTATCTGTCTCATATATCGTTGGACACCTGAACCGCGCCGTAAGGGAAGGGGTAACGAAGGGAGTGAAAGATGAAAGTACGAAAGAGGTGCCATAGTGGAGGGCTCTGGAATAATTTCGGCTACCTGGGGATCATTGGCGTGCAATAACATCGCACAGCACACGGTCGCCTTAGCGTTTTTTCCTGCATAAAAACGCAGCCGCCGCGGTGGGGTTCCAACCCGGGAACTCCGGATCGGTAGCCCAGCGCCCTAACCACTGAGCCACCGCGGCGGGGTGCTTCTTATTGGCCCCTTTTTCTTTAAATTATAAATAAGGCTTCGTTTTGTTTTCTTTGATCTTTCTGTTCTCTTGTCATCTCGTTCGAATCTGCACGCGATAGCGTTCCCCTGCAGAAAGTCGGGGACGCGTTACAAATTTGCGATAAAAACGCCAAATCTATTAAGTAATATCTCCACACGAACCAGTAAGTTTTAAAAAAACTCAAAGTGCAATTGTTCCTGGAGCTTCAGTGTAAAACGTCCGGAACAACAAAAGTGTGATAGAATGCGTTGAAAAGCCAACAAACAAAACAAGGACCAAAAAAAAACATTTCATTGGGGTTTACGAATTATTGTGTTGTTACGTTGCGTCTCCACCGAGGACTAAATAAAATGGAGTACTTTTACGAGACACTGCACTTGCATATATTTTCCTTGGTTGCTGTTGTATTGCAGAAGAGATCTCTCTGGGCTGTGACCTGCGTCTCCGAATTTATCCCTGCAATAGTTAAACAATTCTCAAAGGGCAACTAAGATGGATCGAATGAGAGGCATGTGAGGCTGCACATGAAAATCTATGCAAATGTAATGTCACAGCAGAACCAACCACTTCGGGCAATGTGGTTTCGCTGAAGGACCGCCTGGATTTGCTTTCCTTTCTTCCACCCTCTTTTCTTCTCAGTATCTCCTGTAGACGCTTTGCCACAACGGATCGAAATGCGGGTTGTTTTAAGAAAAGTAAACAGCACAAAAGAAAACGTGGTGGCAGTCCTCCATCACTGTCTGTACCTATGCTTGACTACAGTTCAGTGCCCACTCAGTTTGGGCAACGAGTATAAATAATTCCCCAAAATGCACCCGGCTCCCATTGGACGGGATCCCTATGGACCGACGTACGGACGGACGGATGGTCTTCGTCCAGATTATTAGATTCTTTCTACGAAGGGAATGCTTGCCAAGAATGCTGTAGAGCCGGTGGTGTAACCGTGCCTCGAACAGCAAAAGCAGCGAAATGTGCTGCAACCGTACGATTATGGAAGATACAGAGACAGGCCTAAAGATACGCCGGACACGGACGATTGCTTTGTATTTTTCATATTAGAGCACCCGATGAAATTTGAACTCGCTGCCCGATATAATCTCTTTGTGATCTTAATTTCTAGATTATATTCGGCACGTTTAGAGGGGGGCAGCCAAAACCCCTTACTCGCAAAAACATTAACAGGCGATTAACACTTCTTTTTGGGCGAGTTGGTGCATACTTGATTTGAAGAAAATAGCGCCAGAGCATGCAAACCACGAAAATACAAGGACGAGACACAAAGCGCTAACTCACAACTAATTCTATTGAAACCAGGCAGCGCCTTTATATGGCGACATTTCACTGAAAAAAGAAGGAGGAGGAGGGCAGGAAAGGTAAAGAAATCTAATCGACCATCACACCGAGCACACATGAGCAAGCGGTAACCAAAACAAAACAAAAAAAGTTAACAAAGAATTTTTAAGGGCGGCATCTATAAATTCGAACTCGGACGAAAAAAGTGAAACAGATGGGGTGCTGACACACCTATTGCCAAGTTTCCTTATGTAAAAAGCCTCCAGACATTCACGTGCCTTCTTATCTGTGCTTTTGCCAAGAATCTTAGTCTGACTCAATCATGCCTCGCATCCGTCACAACCCATAATATGCGCTACCAAATGTGCATATATATCCTTTAAATCTGGTAAATTTCTGGCATGTTCCCCCAAGCGCTCGTTGATGCAGCGCCCAGTCTGGCCAACATAGGTCTTCCCACACGTTAAGGGGATATCATAGACCACTCCTGTGGAACACATGATGAATGGAGATTCGTGCCTTATCTGGCAACCCCGCCCCCCGCTTTCTTGGGCTGCAAATACGGGGGCACAGCTTTTTGAGCTTGTTGGGGGCGGAAAAAACGACACTCACCCTATGCCTGTTGGCCACTTCCTTCAAGTTCTGAGCAGTTTTGTGCAAGTAAGGCACCACCAACGGCTTCTGTGACCTGCAACGAACCTCTCCGGAGTTTCTTCGTGTTCCTTGCTTTAGTTTTTTTAGAAGGGTCTCGCAGACAGCAGTCAACATTGAGCAGGGGAACTCAGCCGCCGAAAGCCGGCTCACCTGATTCTGGAAGCTAGCCTTCAACTGATGCGTGCACGACTTTTTCAAAGAAGACTCCAAGCAATGCGACGCTATTGCTCTTTTCACCGTCTTTGATTGCATAGAATCATAAGGCAAAAGACCTTTCTTCGCGCGCGGGTAATAGCCCCAGCAAACATGTCTCTCAAGAAAGGTTAGTTTTAGATTTAAAAATTGTAAGACGTTAGTGTCAGGAAGTTCATGGGTGAACGTGAGCCCAAGTCCATGTTTATTAAAAGCATTTAAAACTTCACGTACTGTAGAGGGGTAGGTGAAGGAAGTCTGCTTTTTAAAAAGCACTAAAAAATCGTCCACGTACCTAAAAACCTTTAACCCCCCCCCCATTAAAAACTCTGTCTAAAGACTGGTCAACTTTCGCTAAGAAAATATCGCAAAGGATGGGGGCCACACAGGAACCTATGCACACACCCTTGCGCTGCAAAAAACGCAGGTTGTCAAAACTTATAAAAGTAGAACTAAAATAAAACTGCAATAATGCGATAAAGTTGTCAACCGACAAACCTGAAGAATTTTGGAAACTTGGCAATAGGTGTGTCAGCACCCCATCTGTTTCACTTTTTTCGTCCGAGTTCGAATTTTTAGATGCCGCCCTTAAATAATCTTTGTTAACTTTTTTTGTTTTGTTTTGGTTACCTTTTGCTCATGTGTGCTCGCTGTGATGGTCGCTTAGATTTCTTTACCTTTCCTGCCCTCCTCCTTCTTCTTTTTTCAGTGAAATGTCGCCATATAAAGGCGCCGCCTGGTTTCAATAGAATTAGTTGTGAATAAGCGCTTTGTATCTCGTCCTTGTCTTTTCGTGGTTTGCATGCTCTGGCGATATTTTCTTCAAATCAAATTAACAAGCGAGCATGAAAGATTGCACAAATTTTTCCGGTAGAAAATCTCAGCGCCTTCTATATTCCGAGGGAAACAAGGTATAGCGCGTAACACTTGACAAGAGAGTTGATGTAGAGTGTTTCTTAAAGACGCAAATGCAGTAGATCGTGTGAGATGTGCACGAGGATGAAAGGTAACTTTACTTCTGGACTCCATTTCGCCTTACCGGATTACATATTTTTTTTTTATTGCCTGGCTTTGGCTCATAACATTTAACCAAAAAAAAACATTCAACAAAAAACACACAAAACACTATGTACATAAGACACTGTCGTGGTCAGCCAGCATGAGTCTGGCTTCGTCATTCTAAAATTCACGAAGCATACAGAGCGGCTCTAGCCTCGAGAGCCACTCGGGAGGCTCCGCAGCTACATATCCAGGTGACGTAAGCAGCTCGTATTTTGCTTTGCACCTGAGCTTATCATGTGCGCAGGAGCGCATAGTCAACAATGCGAACAATGTTGCAAAATGCAATGAGGTCAAGTACATTTCGGAAATGAAATGTTGTTCACAAACGTTATCCAGTAAGTCACAAAAAAGGAATGCGCTCAACTCGTCCTCCCAGGATTGTGGCATTTACAGTTGCCAACTGAGCCCCATTTCCAACCCCCCCTAATGACCTGTAAGAGGTCCACCCGAAGCCTCTCAAGGCTCCACTTCGCATGGTGTGTGCCTTTGGTCTGGACAGAGGTCTATCAAACTCCTTTGTCAGACAAAGGCAAGGCCATCGCGAAGTTCATGGATGCATCCATGACAGGCGGGCCCCGACGCCGATTCTCGCTTGGCCGACCCTGTTCTAGAGGCCTGTTCAGTGAAATGGGACGAAGAAACCTCTTCCCAACCGCCGCTGAACAGACGTCGCACAAGACTGACCGCTGAGGAAACGGCGCACAAAGGCCGGGTCTGGCCCTTGCCGGCAGGCAAACCTGGGCCGCCACGCACTCCAATCGGCACACGCTCGAAACCGGTGGGTGCTTCTCACTTCGCATTTGAACACTGTCGTGCTCGCGAATGCCACGTGAAGACACCCAGGTTCGAACACACCACCTCCCATCCCACAACGTTGCGGCTTTGTGACGCAATCATGGGCTGGTTGGTAGTTTAGGTTAAATAAGGCTTAAATGTTTGCAAGGTCCATGGGAACTAGGGGCCTTCGGCGACATTTGCACCCAATCCACATCACCCACTGAACGCAGCTTCCTATAGATTGAGTGCCGCCGGTCGGCCACAACGTTTTCAGCGCTAATGCACGCAGCCCACATCTCTCTCTCTCTCACACACACCACCGCCATGTACTTTAACGCGCGATTGAGACCTCCACTGTCCCAGGGAGCCAGTTAATAATAATAATAATTGTTTTTTGGGGGGAAAGGAAATGGCGCGACTTCCATTCCGCAAACTAATCGCAGTCCAGAACGCTGTTATTGCGAACGGCAATGAACGCAATGAAATTGCTTCAGTGGACGCTTCTGCTACAACGTTGTGAACGCCAACGCATGCAGTGCGCATCTGTCGCTACCGCCACGTAGGTTAAATCGCGAGTGAGGTGTCCAGTGATCGGGGGGGGGGGAGAAGTTATCCGCCTTTTCTTTGATTTCAATGAAAATTGAGGTTTGGATTTGGAAATTGGTTTTGAGTGAAGGAAATGTGGCAGCAACTGTCTCACACACATCGGTGGACACCCGAACCTCGCCGTAAATAAAAGATAAACTTTGTTGGGCTCAAGGTCGTTTTAACGCCCACCATAGTGCGTGGGGCAGTGCGCACCACTCCGCGCGAGGAGACGACCTGCACGACGCAGCAACGCAGCTGGGACTCACCCCCTTGAACACCGGCGAGCCCACCTTTCGACGACGCGGAACAACCGGCTCCTGCATCGACGTTGCCTTCGCATCCAGAGGCATCGAGGCGACATGGCACCGATCACCATCTCTCTGGGGCTCGGATCATTACTCCATCCTAATTGAACCCAGTGCGATGGAGGCGCGCCCCAAACGTGCCTACTCCATTACCAACTGGAGTGCGTTCAGGCGGGCGGTCGACGAGGCGGCGGCCACTGGCGCAGATTTCTTTTCAAGTCTAGTCCGAAGCGCTCTCGCAGCCACCCAACGAGCAGAGGTAAGGGCAGGGCAGCCCACACCAGATATGAAGCTGCTCAATCTGCGCGAGAAGAGAGATCGCGCAGAGCGACGGGCGCGACGGACTGACAGAGCCGCCGACTGGACTGTCTACAACCGCTTGGACGCAGCAGCGCGCCGCCACGCCAACAAGCTATACCGGCGGCAGTGGGCTTCACTATGCCAAAGGATGGAGGAAGATGTCAGCTCGCGGAGACTGTTTGACACCCTGCGGCGCATCACCGAACCACAGGCAAACCGTCAACCGCTGGCCGCCCTCGCAATCTCCAGCGGGCTCAGCTTTGTAGAATTGGCAGAGCGGTTTGCCGATCGGTTCGCGCCGCCCAGCCCCGCAAACGCCGCTAACATAGCTGCTCCTGAGAGCCCCAGAAGCGACGCCAGTCCCTCGCCCGTCGCCTCGGAAGGTCCATGTGATGCGCCGTTCACCGCGGCGGAATTGAACAATGCGCTGCAGCGCTGCCGCCGCCGCTCGGCGCCCGGACCGGACGGGGTGACATACCAAATGCTGCGAAACCTGGATGCGCAGCAACGACAGATCCTCCTGCAGCAGATCAACCTGGTGTGGGAACGCGGGGAGCTACCAGAGGATTGGCGAACCGCGGTCATTTGTCCCATCCGAAAGGCAGGGCGCCCACCTACGGAGCTGAGCGGGTACCGGCCAGTGGCATTAACATCGGCGGCAGGTAAGCTCATGGAGCATATGGCGTTGCAGCGTCTGAACGAGCGGGCTGCGGAGGCTGATTTGTTTTACGAGCGGCAGTCGGGTTTCCGTGGGATGCGGTGCACGGCTGATTCTATATCGGACGTTGTTACAGCGCTGGAGCATGCCAGGGCAGCAGGCCAGGTTGCGCTGCTGCTGCTACTGGACGTCTCGGGCGCTTTTGACAACGTTCACCGCGCACCAATTCTCGCGGTGCTTGAGGGGGCCGGTGTGAGCGGGCGCCTTTTGCGATACGTTCATGGCTTCCTGAGCGGGCGCACCATGCGCGTACGAGTAGGGGGTAAGCTCTCCAAACCTCGCCCGGTCGACATGGGCGTGCCGCAGGGCTCTGTCCTATCACCATTTCTGTTTAATGTGGCCTTGTCGGTGGTGCCGGCCTCCCTCCCCACGAGCGGGCGACACCATGTGTACATGTCCGTATATGCAGATGACATAGCTCTGTGGTGCCGGGGACCACCGGGCGAGGCGTTCCGCGTGCGGGGGTGCCTCCAGGGAGCCCTGACCGCAATCGATGCCAGCTTGCGCGGCCTTGGTCTGTCGCTGAGCGCGGACAAATCGGTGGCCATGGCCTGCGTTTCGCGCTCGCGCGCGCACCTTGCGCCACTGTCACTGGACGGGACTCCGATTCCTTGGCGTAAATCGGTGCGGTACCTTGGCCTGGACATCGACTGGCGCCTTTCCTTCCGCCCCGCGGCGACCAAGGCCTGTCTGCAGATGAAGAGGATCACCGCCGCCGTGCACAAGCTCACCGCTCGAGGCCAGGGCATCTCCCAGCAAGCCGCGCGGCGTCTATACAATGCCGCAGCTTTGGGGGCGGTGCTCTATGCGCTGCCGCTCGTCACGGTGCGCAAGCCGTGCTGGAAGAAGCTAGAGCTTCAGCACCGCAAGTCCCTGCGCGTGTGCCTAGGCCTGCCCAAAAACTCGCAGTGCGCCGCAACGTTGGCCGAGGCAGGAGCGTGGCCCCTTGAGCTCCAAGCAGCGCGCAGGGCACTGAATCACATCGACCGGCTTCACCGCGCACCGGACGGCGGCTCGCTGCTGCAGCGTATGCGCTCGCACCCGCGCTCACGAATGGGCGCGGCGCTGCTCGAGTATGAGCAATTGACCCAAGGCCCACCCCCCTACGGCTCCTGCGCGCCCTGGCCTGCTGCCTCGGAGGTACAGCGAGAGATCGTCGGCATCGCGGGAAAGCGGAGCACACCCCTCTGCGCTGTGCAGCAGCTGGCCAGAGCCGTCATACACGAGGAGCTCCAGGACCATCTCCTCGTGTACACCGACGGCTCAGTGGCCCGCGACAGCTGCTCCCTTGCTGCGGCGGCCACCATCCCCGCCCTGCGACTGCACAGCCAGCAACACGCAACCTTCCTGGGCTCCTCCACCACGGCGGAGTCGATGGGGATCCGGCTCGGGCTGGACCTGCTGCTCACCCTCGGCCCTCCGCCGCCCAGGAGTGCTCTGCTGTGCGACTCCCGCGCCGCCCTCAGCCGCCTGCAATCTAACGGCCGCGGTACCCCACTAGTGCGGGAAATTCGCTCGCGCATCGAGCGCCTCGCGCAGAGAGGTTGTGCCATGCGTGCACAGTGGGTGCCCGGTCACTGCGGCATCGCCGGCAACGAAGAAGCTGACGACCTCGCGACCGCTGCACACCAACTACCTGCCAGCGATCTGCCCCTTCCGCTGGAGGACGTGCGTGCGGCCATTCACGACCATCTCTGAAAGCAGCACCACGACCCACGCATCGCGGGAGGTGAGCGCATCGACAGTGTCACCGGCTGTCGCGCACTTACACGGTCGCAACGTGCAATGATCCTCCGCGCGCGCATTGGCTGCGTGTGGCCCGGGGAACGACGGGTGCGTCACGGAATCGCGACGAGTGATGTGTGTGACGGATGCGGTGCAGTGGAAACACTAGAACATCTGCTCCTTCGCTGCTCCGCGTTTGCCGATGCTCGTCGCGATATGCTCGCGGCCTATAGGGCGCAGGGCATACTACCAGACTCCATCAAGACGCTATTGTGGCCGCAGGGCAGTGCGCGCACTCGTGAGCGAACTTTGGTGAGCCTCTGTGCATTCCTCGAACACACGGGCTTGACGTCCCGTCTGTTCTCCGTCAGGTAGTTACACGCAGTGACCGAACGCTCCGCGAGATCTACCTTGAACGATTAATAACTGGACGCCCCACTCCAGTTGTAACCTACACAGTGCTGTGCGCGTGTGTGATTTAATTCCTCTTAAATGAACTATTCACGCGCACAACCTGGACACATTACTTATTGTGTAAATAGTTTGTACATATTACTTCTCCCCCTGTCCTCTATTCCTGTCCCCTCACCTCTTTCATTTCATTTCTCCATTCTGCCTGCTATCCTTTATTTCCGCTGCCCCAGCTCAGGTGCTTCAGTATCGATGGCAGATGCCGGGGCTAGCAAAAATCTTTTCCTTCCTTTTTACTATTATTTTCAATAAAACCACTACCACCACCACCTCAAGGTCGTTCAACGTCATTCTCTGGCCGTCCCGACGACTGATTACTTAGCGTAGTGAATTGGCTTTCCTCCCATTTGGTGCAGCTTGCCACCACACTGCGATGTAATTTTTAGTAAATGTGCAGCTTCTCGTGTAACAATGTGACCCAAATGATGTGAAGCTAAACTACTCAGGCCAACGTTAGTTTTGTAGCAATAGCTAGATTACGCTAACATTTCGATCCTTCAGCGTGGCGGCTCCGTGGGGGTGGCCGCTCCACCACCCTGCGGCTGCACCGCTACCCTGTGGCTACGCTGCCACGCTGTGGCTGCGCCGCCACGTGGTCATGCGGTTGGTCACGTGGTGCGGAGCAGATATCGGCTGTGGGGCGCCGTGACTGATAACGTGGTTTGTCACGTAGTTGATCACGTGACCAGCCACGTGGTGTTGAGCAGCTACTGCTGCCGACAGCGCGGCGTGCCATCGAAACCGAGCTGCAACAGCTGTGCGCATGTGCCGGCTGTCAAGTGGGACGGAGATGAAGAATGAACGCCCAGCGAAATAGAGCGGCGAAAGACTGAGTTTGCAAATCAAGTGAACAAGTTCCACTCGGCCAGCTGTACCTATCGCGTCACTCAATGTTTAAGCTGGACTAAACCACAGCCAGAATTTTTGTCAGCGCCCCTCTAACGATGGTCTATGTGCACTTCTCATGCTCATTAAACGGGTCTACGGTTGAATCGTGTGAATTGGCACAGGACACAATGCAGAGAATATTTTTTTGCTGGCAACATGTTTCCAGTGGACACGAGATGGGCTTAATTTTCAGCTTCCCTTTGGTATCAAATCAATGAAATTCATTTCCAAACTACTAAAGTGCAAGGCTACTGGTCCCAGCGGAAGTGACTTTCGGGTGTGAAGATGCCAGGCGCTCGCAAGAAAGGTATCCGGGACGCATGTTTGCCTACGAACATAATTTTAACTCAGACAGATTCCGAGGAGACATGGCCAACCTTAATAATAATAATAATAATTGGTTTTCGGGGGAAAGGAAACGGCACAGTATCTATCTCATATATCGTTGGACACCTGAACCGCGCCGTAAGGAAAGGGATAAAGGAGGTAGTCAAAGAAGAAAGGAAGGATAGGTGCCGTAGTGGAGGGCTCCGGAATAATTTCGACCACCTGGGGATCTTTAACGTGCACTGACATCGCACAGCACACGGGCGCCTTAGCGTTTTTTCTCCATAAAAACGCAGCCGTACCATGCCCGAAGCGAAAACCGAGAGAGGACAGAAGCCGCGGTACGCACGAGCAGCCCGCACGAGTCAGAAGCTATCATCAGTGCTGCTTCTTGTTCTTATCGGCGCATTGATGATTGCTCCGCCAGTCAGAAAAACTTTATTTCCCACCGATATAGTAGACACGCCTACATTCCCAGCTCAGGTACGCAGACCCGGGAGGGAGTAGGGGGCTCCGCGACTAGAGGCCTGTGTGGTGAACCTCTTGGTTCTTCGAGGCCTCGGTCGCCAGGCGGATGGCTTCGAGTTGGTCTTCGAGTTTTGAGCTTCGAAGGTGAGACTCCCAAGCTTCCTCATTAGGAATGTTTACGGCAGCCCCAGGTGAGTAGGGGCATTGCCAGATTATGTGGTTTAGTGTCCCTCTCTGGTCGCATTGTTTACATCTGTCGTGTTCTCTTGCGTCTATGTTAAGGAAGTATAGCCAGTGTGGGTTCGGATAGTTGCCCGCCTGGAGTCTTCTCAGACACCTGGCTTGATCGTTGTCCAGTTGTGTGTGCGGTGTGGCGTAGGATCTTCTACCCAGTTTATAGTAGTCCCAAATGTCTCTGAAGGTGGTCAGCCGCTCCTCGTGTACTGGGTCGTCGAGCCGCTCTGCGCTCGCCCGGTAGTAGAAGTCTCGAGCGAGCGCGTGTGCGGCTTCATTCCCCGGTGCCGATTCGTGGCCAGGAGTCCAAATAATTCTGACCTTACGGGAAATCTCCCTGGATTCAAGTATTTTCTTCCTTTCTGCCGCCACCCTTCCTTTGGCGAGGTTCCAGATGGCCGTCTTGCTGTCACTAATTATGGTGTTGGCTTGCGTCCCGACACACGCGAGTGCAATAGCCATTTCCTCTGCGATGTCAGCATTTCTTGTTTTGATCGATGCTGTAATTAACGGGATTCCTGCCCCATCTACCACCGCGGCGACCGCGGCCCCAGATTTTCCGGTGGCTGCGTCCGTGTATGCCACTGTTTCCGGTGGTTTCGAGTCCATTTCTCTAGCTATGGCCTTGGCTCTGCTTTCCCTTCTTTCCTTGTGGTGAATTGGGCTCATGTTTTTTGGCATCGGCGGGATGTAGAGGTTGTCTCTGTACCCGTTGTCGAGACTAACTTTCGGGGTGGTGCCCCTGTCGTGTTGAAGCCCCACCCATCTCAGTATTTGTCGCCCGGTGTCAGACAGACTGAGCCGCTCTATCTGTGTGGTTCGTGTGGCTTCCGCCAACTCGTCTACTGTGTTGTGCATTCCAATGGCCAGTAATCTTGTAGTCGAGGTTGATTGAGGGAGGCTGAGTGCGTTCTTGATACTCCTTCTTATTACGGATGCTTCGATCTTTTCTTTTTCCTTCGCATTTAGGTGCAGGTAGGGGATGACATAGCAGATTCTGCTGGTGATAAAAGCCTGCATTATTCTGGCTAAGTTCCCTTCCTTCAGACCTCTTTTTTGAGAGAGATTCTTCTGATGAGCCCTGTTACTTGCGCTACGGAGCCTTGCAGTTTGTTTATCATGGTCGTGTTCCTCCCGTCGGCCTGATGATGAGTCCGAGGACCCTGATCTGGCTGACTGCTGGGATCCTTAGGCCTTCCACTGTAACTTCGATGTCGGGTTTCTGTCTGCTCTTGGTGTAAATCAATAGCTCAGATTTTTGAGGAGAGCAACTGAGGCCGATTTTCGCCGCGTAATCGACCACAGCGGCCGCCGCTAGTTGGAGATTCTCTTGAATTTCTCCGTCTGATCCTCGGTTGGTCCAGATATTAATGTCGTCGGTGTAGAGGCTGAAATTGATGTTTGGGATGGTGCCAAGTCTTTGCGGCAGTTTGATCATCGCAATATTGAAGAGCAG